>JALJCO010012515.1:15000-96173 GCA_023101725.1 Atherinomorus stipes
GGTCTGTTGGACCAGTTTGTCCAGGTGGAGTCCGGTCCGTCGGACCAGTTTGTCCAGGTGGAGTCTGGTCTGTCGGACCAGTTCTTCCAGGTGGAGTCTGGTCTGTCGGACCAGTTTGTCCAGGTGGAGTCTGGTCTTTCGGCCCAGTTCGTCCAGGTGGAGTCTGGTCTGTCGGACCAGTTTGTCCAGGTGGAGTCTGGTCTGTCAGACCAGTTTGTCCAGGTGGAGTCCGGTCTGTCGGACCAGCTTGTCCAGGTGGAGTCTGGTCTGTCGGACCAGTTTGTCCAGGTGGAGTCTGGTCTGTCGGACCAGTTTTCCAGGTGGAATCTGGTCTGTCGGACCAGTTCGTCCAGGTGGAGTCTGGTCTTTCGTCCAGGTGGGGTCCGGTCTGTGGGACCAGTTCTTCCAGGTGGAGTCTGGTCTGTGGGACCAGTTTGTCCAGGTGGAGTTCGGTCTGTTTGACCAGTTCGTCCCGGTGGAGTCTGGTCTGTCGGACCAGTTTGTCCAGGTGGAATCTGGTCTGCTGGACCAGTTCTTCCAGGTGGGGTCCGGTCTGTTGGACCAGTTTGTCCAGGTGGAGTCCGGTCCGTCGGACCAGTTTGTCCAGGTGGAGTCCGGTCTTTCGTCCAGGTGGAGTCTGGTCTGTGGGACTAGTTCTTCCAGGTGGAGTCCGGTCTGTCGGACCAGTTTTCCAGGTGGGGTCCGGTCTGTCGGACCAGTTCTTTCAGATGGGGTCCGGTCTTTCGTCCAGGTGGAGTCCGGTCTTTCGTCCAGGTGGAATCTGGTCTGCTGGACCAGTTCTTCCAGGTGGGGTCCGGTCTGTTGGACCAGTTTGTCCAGGTGGAGTCCGGTCCGTCGGACCAGTTTGTCCAGGTGGAGTCCGGTGTTTCGTCCAGGTGGAGTCTGGTCTGTCGGACCAGTTCGTCCAGGTGGAGTCTGGTCTGTGGGACCAGTTCTTTCAGGTGGGGTCCGGTCTGTCGGACCAGTTCATCCAGGTGGAGTCCGGTCTGTCGGACCAGTTCATCCAGGTGGAGTCCGGTCTTTCGTCCAGGTGGGGTCCGGTCTGGGATCACAGACCTGCATACGATGAATTCCCTCCTGGGGATTAATTAGTATCTTTGATGCGAGATATTAACATCTCACTGAGGAGTGTGACCTCCTGTAGCTGGAGATCACGGCCCGATGACACCAACAGAACCACACTATCAGCAAAAAGCAGAGACCCGATCCTGAGACCACCAAACCCCCTCAGCACCCTCCTGCAACACCTTGGACGGCCTAGAAATCCCGTCCATAAAGGTTCTGAACAGGACCGGGACAAAGGGCAGCCTTGGTGGAGTCCAACTCTCACCGGGAATGGATCTGACCTACAGCTGGAAACGTGGACCAAGTTCTGGTACCAGTCCTACAGGGACTGGACCGCTCGAACAAGGGGGACCACTTTGTACTCCCAGAAGAGTCCCAGAGGAGTCCCCGAGGGACCCCATTGGACTGCCCTCACCAAGTCCACATGGCACATGTAGACTGGTTGGAGAACTCCCATGCCCCCTCAGGACTCTGGCTGTAGAGCTGGTCCACTGTCCAACCAGGACCAGAACCACACTGCTCCTCAATCCGATGTTAGACTTGTAGTTCTTAAGACCGGTCTTGGTCTCGAGACCAGTCCTGAGACCACTTTTTGCGGTCTTGGTCTTGTCACGGCTTCACCAGTGTTTGGTCTCAGTCTCGGGTCTTGGACGAGCGGTCTTGGACTGGCATTTTATCCAGACCGGTACCGTTTCTGATAAATATCATTATACGCCCCCTTCAAGCACCAATCAAGTACCAAATACTACAATCTCATTTTTTTACTCAGCAGCTGAACCTGGTATTGTGCTCAGGTTCTACAACTCAATGCAAAATGGGGAAAAACTATTATTTTTTAGTCTTGCTATTGGTCGTGAGCTGAACTAGTCTTGGTCTGGATACTCTCTGGTCTTGGTAGTGTCTTGGTCTCGGGTTCGGTGGTCTTGACTCCAAGTCTACCCCTGAATGGGAGATTATCACGCTTCATGTTCTGGTTTCTGGAACTAGTTAAATTTGCGCGTTTCCTCTTCCGGGCCAGTTCAACAACAGCTGAATCCAATGTCTCTGTTCCACTTTGTAAATCGAATAAACACCAACCCTACGGAAGTTTTCACGGACTCCAGACTGACGTGATACTCAGGAAGAAGTGGATCAAAGTGACGCGCCGGGATGAAGCGCCGAACTTTAGAATAGAACAAGGCAGCACGTTTGTTTGTAACCGCTGAGATGTCACTACAGCTGGTGTCAGCAGGTTAGCGTTAGCAGGTTAGCGTTAGCAGGTTAGTGTTAGCAGGTTAACGTTAGCAGGCTAACGTTAGCAGGTTAGTGCTAGCAGGTTAGCGTTAGCAGGTTAGCGTCAGCAGGTTAGTGTTAGCAGGTTAACGTTAGCAGGCTAGCGTTAGCAGGTTAGCGTCAGCAGGTTAGCGTCAGCAGGTTAGCGTTAGCAGGTTAGCGTCAGCAGGTTAGTGTTAGCAGGTTAACGTTAGCAGGCTAGCGTTAGCAGGTTAGCGTCAGCAGGTTAGTGTTAGCAGGTTAGTGTTAGCAGGTTAGCGTCAGCAGGTTAGCGTTAGCAGGTTAGCGTCAGCAGGTTAGCGTCAGCAGGTTAGCGTTAGCAGGTTAGTGTTAGCAGGTTAGCGTCAGCAGGTTATCGTCAGCAGGTTAGTGTCAGCAGGTTAGCGTCAGCAGGTTAACGTCAGCAGGTTAGTGTTAGCAGGTTAGTGTTAGCAGGTTAGCGTTAGCAGGTTAGTGTTAGCAGGTTAGTGTCAGCAGGTTAGCGTTAGCAGGTTAGCGTTAGCAGACTAGTGTTAGTTTTAGCGTAAGCTAACAACTTTATTATAAAGGTCAGAGACTTTTCTAAGTGTCTCCTTTCTTGGCAGTCCCCAGTTGTTCCACCGGACATGGGAGGGTACAGACCTGATTTTCAGATGCTCGTGTGTTTTCAGACGCACAAATTTAGGCACGGTGATCCATCCTTCACAAACGTTTCAGAGAGGAAGGGGTTTTAATGTTTTACACCTCTGTTTTTTTACAGGGAAAGATCTAATACACAGTATAAATGGAACATGTAAGAAATAAAAACACATAAGTCATTATTTTATATACTGTATATATATATATATATATATATATATATATATATATATATATATATATATATATATATATATATATATGTATATGTATATATATATATATATATATGTGTGTGTGTATGTATATATATATATATATATACATATATATATATATATATACATGTGTGCAGTCCTAATGTGTGCATAATCACATTTTTTTTGCTTAAAATTGAGATCAAGATTCTCTGGCATGATTTTTTTTTTTTCCCCAAAATTTTTTTATTGCACAAAAAAATTTAAGCAACACAAACAAAAGAACATGTATTAAAGGAACATTCCACCACAGAATGATGTAACTTTATCTTCCACCCCCCTCATGGTGAGAAAGACTCTGCAGCACTTTTTTAATATCTCAAATGCAGCCGGTGATCAGGAAGCTTCTCGTTTCCCCCCAACTTTCATATAATGGAGTTCACCGGGGTCCGAGCCAAAAGGTCCTTAAAGTCCACAAAAACGTGTCAATATTCCTCCAAACTGCTCGTCCAACGTAATCCAAGTGTCCTGAGTGGGTAGTGTCCAGAATTTACTGGAAACGACGTCATTTAGGAGATTTTTCGAGACTAAACAGATGTACATCATATCTCCTGCAAGCACGCTGATTAAATCAACATCAACCCCTCTTGGACCCTCCTGTGTTTGTCCCGGTTTGTCTGCAGCTCTGTCGCTCTTAGCACAATGTAAACAGAGAATTTCTTCTTCTACGCTTGTATTATCGGCAGAGTAGGCTCTGAACGCCGAGGCTTCCGTAGTTTCATGACCGCGCATGTGCGCGCTTTATGGAAGTAAACAATACTCCTTTTAGTCTCTAAAAATCTCCTAAATGACGTCGTTTCCAGTAAATTCTGGACGCTACCCACTCAGGACACTTGGATTACATTGGACGAGCAGTATGGAGGAATATTGACACGTTTTTGTGGACTTTTATGGACCTTTTTGGCTCGGACCCCGGTGAACTCCATTATATGAAAGTTGGGGGGAAACGAGAAGCCTTCCTGATCACCGGCTGCATTTGAGATATTAAAAAAGTGCTGCAGAGTCTTTCTCACCATGAGGGGGGTGGAAGATAAAGTTACATCATTCTGTGGGTGGACTGTTCCTTTAAAAAGGTAGTTCAAAGTAAAACATGAGTTTGTGCTAGAGCTTTGTTGGAGCTCTTCTTGGCAGATGCATCGTTGTAGTTCTTCACCGTTGGTTAGGGAGTGGAAAGGCAACGGCAGTGCTGCATTTGAGGACACTAAAAAAAATCCAGGAAGAATGGAAACTTTTATTTGTGATGGAGCTCGTGAGTAAAAATGCTTCAGAATGGTTGTGGGTAGAAATGAGATCACATGTATGTGTGGATTGAGATTGCGATTTTTGTAATGATTAATTGTGCAGCCCTAATTTAAATACACACACACATATATGTGCGGGATGTAACAATGATGAATAAAAAGATAAATGGGACATAACTCCCTGACATTAGTATGACCGTTTCAGATTGTAATGATGGTAAAACCGGGGTTCAGTGATGCTCATCTGCAGTAAAGCAGCATCAGTCCCTCACACAGTTTACATGTTTGGTCTCTGCAAACATGGAGGAAGGACCACATGGAAGATCTGGACAAAAAGGACAAAGGACAAAGTCTGAAGTCTGGATGTATTTTAAGGATGCTGGGAGGAAACGTTCTTATTCATTTGTTTCTGGTATTATTTTAATGTGTCTGTTATGTCAGAATAAAGTTGTTCAGCTTCTTCAGGTGGACACAACGGCGGAGACACCACCACTTTTCACGCTGCTTTATTTAACACAGCACAAAGGTGTCTGCTCCAGAAGTTCCACTCTTGCTATCTCCTGCTTCTCAACTTTCCACACACACCACAGCGCCCTCTGCTGGCAGAACTGCCTTACAGCAGCACTGATATAATCCTGATGAACACGGATCAAACGTGATCAAACACCAGTTTCTGCCACATTTATCTGGTCGTGCTGCTGTGATATGAACGCGTGGTTTCTGCTACGGTAATGAAACAGTTAAAGTTTCCTTTCTGGACCAGATTTTCTGAAATCTGTCAGACTAGATCAGGTCTGGACCAGGTCTGGACCAGGTCTGGATCAGGTCTGGAGCTCTGAATGTGAAGAAAAGGATTCTTGGTTCTGATCTACAATATTGCATAAAGCGATGAACGTCTGATGGCCATAGATGCATCTTTAATGCTCATTTATATGATTGATGTCTATGTGTCCGTTGTGCTTGTTACTTTAAAAAAAAAAGTGTGCATCAGAACGTTTTGAAAATTTTGAGCAGATTTCACCAATACTGCGATAATATCAATAACCATGATAATTTTGCTCACAATAACTGACATTAAATTTTTAGATCATTACAGGTACTACCCAAAAAATGAGAATATCCTGAAAAAGTTCATGTATTTCTGTAATTCAACTTAAAAGGTGTCATTTACATATTGTATAGATAAATGATATGCAAATTAAGCTTTTATTTGTTTGGATGTTGCTGATTAGAAGTTGCAGCTTAAGAAAACCTCAAATTCTAAAACTCCAAAAATGAGAATATTGAGAAAAGCTCCAGTATTGTAGGTTCAGAGTGTCACATTCTAATCAGGTCAGTAATCCAAACACCTCCATAAGTACCCTGAGCATTTAAAAAGTCTCTGTGTTGGTTTAGAAGAATTCACAATCATGGGGAAGATGCTGATCTGACAGTTGTGCAGAAAACCATCATTGACTCCCTGCACAAGGTGGAAAGACACAAAAAGTGATAGAAAAGAAGCTGGACGTTCTCAGAGTGTCTCAAAGCACATTAATGGACAGTTAAGTGGAAGGAAGAAGTGTGGAAGAAAACGGGGGAGAAGCCGGAGGGCTGACAGCAGCCTGGAGAAGATGGTCAGGAAAGGGCCTTTCAGACGTGTGGAGGACTTCATAAGGAATGGACCTGTGAGCTTCATCAAGTCCAGCATCAATGCAGCCGTCTACCAGGACATTTTGGAGACCTTCATGCTTGCTTCAGTGGACCAGCTGTATGGGGATGCAGACTTCATCTTCCAGCAGGACTTGGCACCTGCCCACACTGCCAAAACTACCAAATCCTGCTTCAACAACCATGGATCACCATGCTGGATTGGCCCGCAAACCCACCTGACCTGAACCCCATTGAAAACATGTGGGACATCGTCAGAGAAAGCTGAACGGGAAGAGAGCGAACAATAAAGAGGAGCTCAAGGCTGTGATGGAAGAATGTTGGTCTCCATAACAGCTGAGATACGCCACAAGCTGCTAGCATCCATGCCACGCCGGGTTAAAGCTGGTAGCATCCATGCCACGCCGGGTTAAAGCTGGTAGCATCCATGCCACGCCGGGTTAAAGCTGGTAGCATCCATGCCACGCCGGGTTAAAGCTGCTAGCATCCATGCCACGCCGGGTTAAAGCTGGTAGCATCCATGCCACGCCGGGTTAAAGCTGGTAGCATCCGTGCCACGCCGGGTTAAAGCTGGTAGCATCCATGCCACGCCGGGTTAAAGCTGCTAGCATCCGTGCCACGCCGGGTTAAAGCTGGTAGCATCCATGCCACGCCGGGTTAAAGCTGCTAGCATCCATGCCACGCCGGGTTAAAGCTGCTAGCATCCATGCCACGGTGGGTTAAAGCTGCTAGCATCCGTGCCACGCCGGGTTAAAGCTGGTAGCATCCATGCCACGCCGGGTTAAAGCTGCTAGCATCCATGCCACGGTGGGTTAAAGCTGCTAGCATCCATGCCACGGTGGGTTATAGCTGCTAGCATCCATGCCACGGTGGGTTAAAGCTGCTAGCATCCATGCCACGGTGGGTTAAAGCTGCTAGCATCCATGCCACGGTGGGTTAAAGCTGCTAGCATCCATGCCACGCCGGGTTAAAGCTGCTAGCATCCATGCCACGGCGGGTTAAAGCTACTAGCATCCATGCCACGCCGGGTTAAAGCTGCTAGCATCCATGCCACACCGGGTTATAGCTGCTAGCATCCATGCCACGGTGGGTTAAAGCTGCTAGCATCCATGCCACGCCGGGTTAAAGCTGCTAGCATCCGTGCCACGCCGGGTTAAAGCTGCTAGCATCCGTGCCACGCTGGGTTAAAGCTGCTAGCATCCATGCCACGCCGGGTTAAAGCTGCTAGCATCCATGCCACGGCGGGTTAAAGCTGCTAGCATCCATGCCACGGCGGGTTAAAGCTGCTAGCATCCGTGCCACGCCGGGTTAAAGCTGCTAGCATCCATGCCACGCCGGGATAAAGCTGCTAGCATCCATGCCACGCCGGGTTAAAGCTGCTAGCATCCATGCCACGGCGGGTTAAAGCTGCTAGCATCCATGCCACGCCGGGTTAAAGCTGCTAGCATCCGTGCCACGCCGGGTTAAAGCTGCTAGCATCCATGCCACGCCGGGTTAAGGAGTCATTCATGCAAAAGGACCAAACCAAGTACTAATGCTGCGTTCCATTTGAACTCGGAAGTCGGAAATTCCCAGTTCCGAGTAGGAAGTTTCAACTGGAACGCCCCCCTGAAGTCGGATTTCCCACTCGGAAAGTCGGACAACTCTCGCAGCTCCGAGTTCAGATTTAAAGATGGCCGCGCCCTGTGTTAGCAGTTTTAGAAGCTTCTATAATGTTACATTTATTTACACTTCTTACTAATATTTTGTTGCATAAATCAATCGTACACGTAGTATTGGTTTATACAGATGTAGGGGGAAGCTGCTGTAGTGTAATTCACATTTTTCATGTCGTATATGTGAACAACAACACCAGTTGTGCCAACAACGGCTAATAACAATAGCCTTAGCAAACACGTTGTTTTGCTAGGTTGCTAACTGGTTTTCCGACCAGCGAGCTGGAACGCAAGTTGGTCGGGTGTGACGTCACCCCCCAGTTCCCACTTCCCAGTTCCGATGAAAATGGAACGCAGCATTAGACACATGCAAGATTTTACTGCAGGATGCATATTTTTGGATTTTAAGTCCTTAAATTGATATCAGGCAGTATTCTAATTTTTTGAGTTTTAGAATTTGAGGTTTTCTTTAGCTGCAACTTCTAATCAGAAACATCCAAACAAATAAAAGCTGAAAATATATTGATTTGCATATTATTTATCTTAACAATATGTAAATTACAGCTTTTAAGTTGAATTATAGAAATACGTGAACTTTTTCAGGATATTCTAATTTTCTTGGGTAGTGCCTGTATACTGTATGTATAATATATATATATATATATATATATATATATACACACAGTATATATATATGTATATACATATATATATATATATATATATATATATACACACAGTATATATATATATATATATATATATATATATATATATATATATGTGTTTTTGTGTAATCTGTAAAATGATCAGTCCACTGGTCCAACACGTCTCACCTTTATTGGACAATCTGATACAGAGGACAAAGATGGAGGTCAAATGTGGAGGACAAAGACGTCCTAAAACAGAGTCTTTATTAATAAAGCAGAACCTAGAGGTTCAGCTGCAGGGTCCTGGTCTGGGACCTCCAGGTCCTGCAGGTCCTGGTCTGGGACCTCTAGGTCCTGCAGGGTCCTGGTCTGGGACCTCCAGGTCCTGCAGGTCCTGGTCTGGGACCTCCAGGTCCTCCAGGTCCTGGTCTGGGACCTCTAGGTGCTGCAGGGTCCTGGTCTGGGACCTCCAGGTCCTGGTCTGGGACCTCCAGGTCCTGCAGGGTCCTGGTCTGGGACCTCTAGGTCCTGCAGGGTCCTGGTCTGGGACCTCCAGGTCCTCCAGGTCCTGGTCTGGGACCTCCAGGTCCTGGTCTGGGACCTCTAGGTGCTGCGGGTGAAGTGCTGGGAGTCTCTGAACTCCAGGTACAGGCTGAAGACCAGGTGCAGGTCCTGGTCTGGGACCTCCAGGTCCTGGTCTGGGACCTCCAGGTCCTGCAGGTCCTGGTCTGGGACCTCCAGGTCCTCCAGGTCCTGGTCTGGGACCTCCAGGTGCGGCGGGTGAAGTGCTGGGAGTCTCTGAACTCCAGGTACAGGCTGAAGACCAGGTGCAGGTCCTGGTCTGGGACCTCCAGGTCCTGGTCTGGGACCTCTAGGTCCTCCAGGTCCTGGTCTGGGACCTCTAGGTGCGGCGGGTGAAGTGCTGGGAGTCTCTGAACTCCAGGTACAGGCTGAAGACCAGGTGCAGGTCCTGGTCTGGGACCTCCAGGTCCTCCAGGTCCTGGTCTGGGACCTCTAGGTCCTGGTCTGGGACCTCTAGGTCCTCCAGGTCCTGGTCTGGGACCTCCAGGTCCTGGTCTGGGACCTCTAGGTGCGGCGGGTGAAGTGCTGGGAGTCTCTGAACACCAGGTACAGGCTGAGGACCAGGTGCAGGGTCCTGGTCTGGGACCTCCAGGTCCTCCAGGTCCTGGTCTGGGACCTCTAGGTCCTGGTCTGGGACCTCCAGGTCCTGGTCTGGGACCTCCAGGACCTCCAGGTCCTGGTCTGGGACCTCCAGGTCCTGTGGGTCCTGGTCTGGGACCTCCAGGTCCTGGTCTGGGACCTCTAGGTCCTGGTCTGGGACCTCCAGGTCCTGCAGGTCCTGGTCTGGGACCTCTAGGTCCTGGTCTGGGACCTCCAGGTCCTGGTCTGGGACCTCCAGGACCTCCAGGTCCTGGTCTGGGACCTCCAGGTCCTGTGGGTCCTGGTCTGGGACCTCCAGGTCCTGCAGGTCCTGGTCTGGGACCTCCAGGTCCTGGTCTGGGACCTCTAGGTGCGGCGGGTGAAGTGCTGGGAGTCTCTGAACTCCAGATACAGGCTGAAGACCAGGTGCAGGTCCTGGTCTGGGACCTCCAGGTCCTCCAGGTCCTGGTCTGGGACCTCTAGGTCCTGCAGGGTCCTGGTCTGGGACCTCCAGGTCCTGGTCTGGGACCTCCAGGTCCTCCAGGTCCTGGTCTGGGACCTCCAGGTTCTCCAGGTCCTCCAGGTCCTGGTCTGGGACCTCCAGGTCCTCCAGGTCCTCCAGGTCCTGGTCTGGGACCTCCAGGTCCTGCAGGTCCTGGTCTGGGACCTCCAGGTCCTGGTCTGGGACCTCCAGGTCCTCCAGGTCCTGGTCTGGGACCTCCAGGTCCTGGTCTGGGACCTCCAGGTCCTCCAGGTCCTCCAGGTCCTCCAGGTCCTCCAGGTCCTGGTCTGGGACCTCTAGGTGCGGCGGGTGAAGTGCTGGGAGTCTCTGAACTCCAGGTACAGGCTGAAGACCAGGTGCAGGTCCTGGTCTGGGACCTCCAGGTCCTCCAGGTCCTGGTCTGGGACCTCTAGGTCCTGGTCTGGGACCTCCAGGTCCTGGTCTGGGACCTCTAGGTCCTGGTCTGGGACCTCCAGGTCCTGGTCTGGGACCTCTAGGAGCGGCGGGTGAAGTGCTGGGAGTCTCTGAACTCCAGGTACAGGCTGAAGACCAGGTGCAGGTCCTGGTCTGGGACCTTCAGGTCTTCCAGGTCCTGGTCTGGGACCTCCAGGTCCTCCAGGTCCTGGTCTGGGACCTCCAGGTCCTCCAGGTCCTGGTCTGGGACCTCCAGGTCCTGGTCTGGGACCTCTAGGTCCTGCAGGTCCTGGTCTGGGACCTTCAGGTCCTCCAGGTCCTGGTCTGGGACCTCCAGGTCCTGCAGGGTCCTGGTCTGGGACCTCCAGGTCCTGGTCTGGGACCTCTAGGTGCGGCGGGTGAAGTGCTGGGAGTCTCTGAACTCCAGGTACAGGCTGAAGACCAGGTGCAGGGACTGGATCCTGCTGCCGTAGACGGGGACGTCCAGCAGGCTGCAGACCACGTCCACGTACTGGGACAGGCTGCAGCCGAGGCGGGCGGGGGGCAGCCGCAGGCGTCCCAGCGCGTCCTCCAGCTCGGACGGCCACTCCTGCATCAGGCTGTCGATGTCCGGCACCGGGCGGCCGTACTGGACCCGGGCCGGAGGTTTGGACCGGTGCAGGGCGCCGATGCTGTCCACCCAGCTGTCCACGGCCCGAGGGTTGGTCTGAGGACTGGCCACGCTGGACACCTTCTTCATCTGCGGGACACGTGGGACAGGACCGTGCTGCAGCTGGACTCTCTAACACTGATGTGTTCCAGGACCGGTTCTGGTCCAGGTCCTGGTCTGTACCTACCTCTGCGGCTCCGTGCTGCTTGGTCTCCTCTGACAGCCACAGAGACAGAACCGTGGGGTCCGACTGTCTCACGCTGGGCTCGTCCAGAACCACCAGTCCAAGACCGTCTGCTGTCCCATCAGGCCTCGGTACCTGAACACAACACATGACATCATCTCCTTTCAACCAGAACCAGAACCAGAACCGGTCCAAGACCGTCTGCTGTCCCATCAGGCCTCGGTACCTGAACACAACACACATGACATCATCTCCTTTCAACCAGAACCAGAACCAGAACCGGTCCAAGACCGTCTGCTGTCCCATCAGGCCTCGGTACCTGAACACAACACATGACATCATCTCCTTTCAACCAGAACCAGAACCAGAACCAGAACCGGTCCAAGACCGTCTGCTGTCCCATCAGGCCTCGGTACCTGAACACAACACACATGACATCATCTCCTTTCAACCAGAACCAGAACCAGAACCGGTCCAAGACCGTCTGCTGTCCCATCAGGCCTCGGTACCTGAACACAACACACATGACATCATCTCCTTTCAACCAGAACCAGAACCAGAACCGGTCCAAGACCGTCTGCTGTCCCATCAGGCCTCGGTACCTGAACACAACACACATGACATCATCTCCTTTCAACCAGAACCAGAACCAGAACCAGAACCGGTCCAAGACCGTCTGCTGTCCCATCAGGCCTCGGTACCTGAACACAACACACATGACATCATCTCCTTTCAACCAGAACCAGAACCAGTCCAAGACCGTCTGCTGTCCCATCAGGCCTCGGTACCTGAACACAACACACATGACATCATCTCCTTTCAACCAGAACCAGAACCAGAACCAGTCCAAGACCGTCTGCTGTCCCATCAGGCCTCGGTACCTGAACACAACACACATGACATCATCTCCTTTCAACCAGAACCAGAACCAGAACCGGTCCAAGACCGTCTGCTGTCCCATCAGGCCTTGGTACCTGAACACAACACACATGACATCATCTCCTTTCAATCAGAACCAGAACCAGAACCGGTCCAAGACCGTCTGCTGTCCCATCAGGCCTCGGTACCTGAACACAACACACATGACATCATCTCCTTTCAACCAGAACCAGAACCAGAACCAGAACCGGTCCAAAAGTGAGTCCTGCTGCGACTGCTGGGGTTCTGGTTCTGCTTCTAGTTCTGGTTCTGGACCGTCTGAGCTTCGTCTTCTTCGTTGGTACCTTCAGGAAGGCGTCAATGTCTCCAACCGCTGGGATGAAGTCTGGGATGAACGGCTTCAGGTGCTGGTCCAGGTCCAGGGACTGGGGGGTGTACCTGAGAGACGGGGGACGGGACAGACATGAGACAGAGGACAGGAGAGAGACATGAGACAGAGGACAGGAGGAGAGACAGACATGACACAGAGGACAGACATGAGACGGAGGACAGACATGAGACAGGGGACAGACATGAGACAGAGGACAGGAAAGAGACATGAGACAGAGGACAGGAGGAGAGACAGACATGACACAGAGGACAGACATGAGACAGGGGACAGACATGAGACAGAGGACAGAAGAGAGACATAACACAGGGGACAGGAGAGACAGACATGAGACAGATTTTATATTTGAATAATGAAGTTTGGAGTCAAACCGTCTTACTGGAGATCCTGCAGGACTTTGTGCATGTACGTGCATGCGTGTGTATGTACGTGCATGTGCATGTACGTGCATGCGTGTGCGTGTGCATGCGTGTGCATGTACGTGCGTGTGTGTATGTACATGTGTGCGTGTGCATGTACGTGCATGTACGTGCATGTACGTGCGTGTGTGTATGTACATGTGTGCGTGTGCGTGTCGTGATGTAGACGGATGTAGGGTGTGTGATGTACGTGCTGTGATGTACGTGCGTGTGTGTATGTACATGTGTGCGTGTGCATGTACGTGCGTGTGTGCATGTACGTGCGTGTGTGTATGTACATGTGTGCGTGTGCATGCATGTGCATGTACGTGCGTGTGCGTGTACGTGCGTGTGCATGTACGTGCATGCGCGTGCATGTACGTGCATGTGTGTGTATGTGCATGCATGTACGTGTGCCTGTGTGCGTGTGTGTACATGTGTGCATGTACGTGCATGTGCATGTACGTGCGTGTACGTGCATGTACGTGCGTGTACGTGCATGTACGTGCATGTAATGCATGTACGTGCGTGTAGTGTGGTGATGTACGTGCGTGTGTGTAGAAGTGTGCGGTGCATGTACGTGCATGCGTGTGCGTGTACGTGCGTGTGCATGCGCGTGCATTTACGTGCGCCCACCGTGTGATGTACTGGAACAGCTCTCTGATCTCGGTGCTGACGGGCAGGTTGGCGTAGTCTGCAGGGTCGTACGCTCCCTCCAGCGCCTCCGTGGTCTCGTCCTCGTCCTCCGTGTCCTCTTCATCAGAGTCCTCCTCTTCCTCCTCCTCCTCCTCCTCCACGTTGGGACCCCCCGGCCGGGCCCCCGCCGGCTCGGTGGCCCTCTGAGGCTCGCGGTCCTCGTCCAGCTCGTCGCTGCTGCTGTTGGCCGACATGAGACCCTGAAGGATCCGGATCCTGCTGGACTCGGTCTGAGAGGACAGAAAGACATGATGGAGACAGGACACAGAGACCGAGAGGACACCTGGACATGGAAGCTGGTCTCCTTCCTCATCACAGCCATGATGGTTTAGTCCCAGACCAGAGGACTACTGGGGGACATCTAGTCCCGGACCAGAGGACTACTGGGGGACAACTAGTCCCGGACCAGAGGTCTACTGGGGGACATCTAGTCCCGGACCAGAGGACTATTGGGGGACATCTAGTCCCGGACCAGAGGACTACTGGGGGACATCTAGTCCTGGACCAGAGGACTGCTGGGGGACATCTAGTACCGGACCAGAGGACTACTGGGGGACATCTAGTCCCAGACCAGAGGACTACTGGGGGACATCTAGTCCTGGACCAGAGGACTGCTGGGGGACATCTAGTCCCAGACCAGAGGACTACTGGGGGACATCTTGTCCTGGACCAGAGGACTACTGGGGGACAACTTGTCCCAGACCAGAGGACTACTGGGGGACATCTAGTCCCGGACCAGAGGACTACTGGGGGACATCTAGTCCCGGACCAGAGGACTACTGGGGGACATCTAGTCCCAGACCAGAGGACTACTGGGGGACAACTAGTCCCAGACCAGAGGACTACTGGGGGACATCTAGTCCTGGACCAGAGGACTACTAGGGGACATCTAGTCCTGGACCAGAGGACTACTAGGGGACATCTAGTCCTGGACCAGAGGACTACTGGGGGACATCTAGTCCCGGACCAGAGGACTACTGGGGGACACTAGTCCCAGACCAGAGGACTACTGGGGGACATCTAGTCCCGGACCAGAGGACTACTGGGGGACATCTAGTCCCTGGACCAGAGGACTACTGGGGGACATCTAGTCCCGGACCAGAGGACTACTGGGGGACATCTAGTCCTGGACCAGAGGACTACTGGGGGGACATCTAGTCCTGGACCAGAGGACTACTGGGGGACATCTAGTCCGGACCAGAGGACTATGGGAGGGGGGACATCTAGTCCTGGACCAGAGGACTGCTGGGGGACATCTAGTCCCGGACCAGAGGACTACTGGGGGACATCTAGTCCTGGACCAGAGGACTACTGGGGGACAACTAGTCCCAGACCAGAGGACTACTGGGGGACAACTAGTCCCAGACCAGAGGACTACTGGGGGACAACTAGTCCCAGACCAGAGGACTACTGGGGGACATCTAGTCCCAGACCAGAGGACTACTGGGGGACAACTAGTCCCAGACCAGAGGACTACTGGGGGACAACTAGTCCCAGACAGAGGACTACTGGGGGACATCTAGTCCCAGACCAGAGGACTACTGGGGGACATCTAGTCCCGGACCAGAGGACTACTGGGGGACATCTAGTACCGGACCAGAGGACTACTGGGGGACATCTAGTCCCAGACCAGAGGACTACTGGGGGACATCTAGTACCGGACCAGAGGACTACTGGGGGACAACTAGTCCCAGACCAGAGGACTACTGGGGGACATCTAGTCCTGGACAGAGGACTACTGGGGGACAACTAGTCCCAGACCAGAGGACTGACTGGGGGACATCTAGTCCCAGACCAGAGGACTACTGGGGGACAACTAGTCCCAGACCAGAGGACTACTGGGGGACAATAGTCCCAGACCAGAGGACTACTGGGGGACATCTAGTCCCAGACCAGAGGACTACTGGGGGACATCTAGTCCCGGACCAGAGGACTACTGGGGGACATCTAGTCCCGGACCAGAGGACTACTGGGGGACATCTAGTCCTGGACCAGAGGACTACTGGGGGACATCTAGTCCCGGACCAGAGGACTACTGGGGGACATCTAGTCCTGGACCAGAGGACTACTGGGGGACATCTAGTCCTGGACCAGAGGACTACTGGGGGACATCTAGTCCGGACCAGAGGACTACTGGGGGACATCTAGTCCCAGACCAGAGGACTACTGGGGGACAACTAGTCCCAGACCAGAGGACTACTGGGGGACATCTAGTCCTGGACCAGAGGACTGCTGGGGGACATCTAGTCCCAGACCAGAGGACTACTGGGGGACATCTAGTCCTGGACCAGAGGACTACTGGGGGACACTAGTCCAGACCAGAGGACTACTGGGGGACACTAGTCCCAGACCAGAGGACTGCTGGGGGACATCTGGTCCAGACCAGAGGACTACTGGGGGACATTAGTCCTGGACAGAGGACTACTGGGGGAACTGTCCAGAAGAGGACTACTGGGGGACAACTAGTCCAGACAGAGGACTACTGGGGGCACTGTCCAGACAGAGGACTGCTGGGGGACATTGTCGGACAGAGGACTGCTGGGGGACATCTAGTCCAGACAGAGGACTCTGGGGGACATCTAGTCCGGACCAGAGGACTGCTGGGGGACATCTAGTCCCAGACCAGAGGACTACTGGGGGACATCTAGTCCTGGACCAGAGGACTACTGGGGGACAACTAGTCCCGGACCAGAGGACTACTGGGGGGACCTCTAGTCCCGGACCAGAGGACTACTGGGGGACATCTAGTCCTGGACCAGAGGACTACTGGGGGACCTCTAGTCCCGGACCAGAGGACTACTAGGGGACATCTAGTCCTGGACCAGAGGACTACTGGGGGACATCTAGTCCTGGACCAGAGGACTACTGGGGGACCTCTAGTCCCGGACCAGAGGACTACTGGGGGACATCTAGTCCTGGACCAGAGGACTACTGGGGGACATCTAGTCCTGGACCAGAGGACTACTGGGGGACCTCTAGTCCCGGACCAGAGGACTACTAGGCGAGGCCGGCGCCAGGCAGGGGCATGAGGGGGCACTGCCCCCCCAAACAAACACTGTGCCCCCTTAAATCAAATCTGATGAAAAGGCAATCGATAAGCTCTTTTCCCTGCACCACTCCGCATCACTCTGTGCCCCCCCCCCTGTGCGCGCCGGGTGTCGGCTGCAGGAGGATCTAGTGTCTGCAGAGTTCTGCTGGTTCGGTTCTGAGGACCATCAGCTGCATCCTCAGACCAAACGTGGAAACACCGCAGAGCTGCGCTTTCCATCATCAGAAGCTTTCAGAGCAGAACGTTTCTGTCACGGCTGCATTTCAGTTTACTTGCTCACGCGAGCGTTTAAGATGAATAATAATCAAGCAAAGGGCTTTTTAGCCAGTCCAACTATGTGGTTACTCTGTTTCATCACTTCTCCTTGTTTTTGTGCTTCTACCATCGATAAGTGAATTAAAATATATAAACATCACGTCGTCCATGTTGTTAAATGAGACTGACGATCACCTGATGGCTTTGTGTCTGCAGAGCAGTGTTTGTGATATGCAGTGTTCAAGTGCCCAAACCGCATTTTGTGACGGGCGCACCGTGCACGAGAGGAAAAAGAAAATATATTCCGTCATAATGTTGGCCTGTATGTGCAATCGCGGACCAGCGCACGAGAGCAAAAGAAAAGGTTTAATTTCAGCTCATTTTCACATGATGTTTTGGGAGGTCGCTCCGTTTTCTGTGGAGGCCAAACGTCAAATGCTGCTGAGAAAGTTGCTGTCACGAAAGTGTGAATGAGAGGGGAGGGGGGGGGGATAGAGAACGTCACATGCTGTGAGAAAGTCACCAAAGTGTGGAGGAGAGAGGAGGGGGGGGGGGGGGCGGAGATAGAGGACGGCGGAGAATAGTTTCTTACTCTGTGCTTTAGAGCTCAGATGGATTCATGAGGTCTTCTGTTGTTTTACAGAACTAGACTGAGGAAGTTAAAGTGTGTGAGTGGTGGTTAAATTTTGGGAGGTTTGGTTTTTAGATTAAAATGGTTTGATTGATAAAGAATATTTTTTTTTTTTTTTTTTTTTCCGTTTGAGGGACTGCAACTCTGTGGTAGGGGTTTATGGTAGGTGGTCAGCTTATTTGGTTGGTTTTTTGAGAAAACATAAGCATGGAAAAAATGAGGAGACCAAGTGTCATAAAGAATAATGGTTATGAATAATGAATAGTGATATGTGACTAAAGAGACAGAAAAATATATAATGTAAAACTGTTTTTGGAGTACAATGTATAGCTATTGATGTAAGAACTTAGAACTAAAATAACTTATAAGAAAAGATAAAATGGCTAAAATCGGTAGTTAAATTAAACTCTGGCTATTTTGTTGTTATTATTATATTTGTCAGACAAATGTACTTTTAGTACAGGCATTAAAATGACAAGAAAGATGAGAAAACAACGGTGGTCTTTATTTTTTCATCACAAGTGTGTGTGTGTGTGTGTGTATGCGTGCGGTGTGTGTGTGTGTGTGTGTATGCGTGTGTGTGTGTACGTGTGTGTGCGTGTGTGTGTGTGTGTATGCGTGTGTGTGTGTATGTGTGTGTGCGTGTGTGTGTGTGTGTGTGTGTGTAGTTAAATTGATTTTGGATGCATAGATGTTTATGGATGTCCAATAAGACAATTCTGCTTTGGATGCTAAATTTCAGAAAAGATTTTGATTCATTTCTTAGTTTTATTTATGAGAACTGATACTTTGTTTTCCCCATAAGGGATTTCAGGAGTTTGTGTGCCTCAGTGACCCTAAGAGCTATATCAGCACTTTGGTTTCAGGTGGGACATCCAAGCTGGACAGGTCTTAGAGGCCTGATGGGCTGGAATTCATTTCTTGGGAGCTAAACTCTGCTGACAACCCAGTCCCATTAAGAAAACACTTATTGATAAAAATGGGCTGAAGGTGACGTGTACAAACATGCCCCCTCATGTATGTGCTCCCGGAGCCGGCCCTGCTACTGGGGGACATTAAGTCCAGGACCAGAGGACTACAGGGGGACATTTAGTCCCAAACCAGAGGACTACTAGGGGACATTAAATCCAGGACCAGAGGACTACTGGGGGACATCTAGGAAGGTACCTGGACTGGGGTGAAGTTGGTTGAATATTCGATATTGGTTTGACATTCGTTTTATTTGTGGTATTAATCACAGACCACCACACTACCAACACAATCAAACACTGGAGCCTATAGACACATAATCATACGTTGATAAAGTAGAGATTACAAGAGATAATCCTCACAATTTCAAGTTTTACCAGAAAATAGGGACTCTAATTGTGAATTTCCGTCCTCTCCGCAGTCAACTTAGGGACCGTCTGTAAATTACAGTTTCAGTATGAATGAAGTATGAAAAATGTTTGCAAGTTAAAAATCTTTTTACCATTCTGCTTGTTGTAGTACATCACATTTATTTTATACTACTAAGGTGGATTTTTCTGATAAAGTTTTTATATGCCCATAGTTGCATTTATTTCCGTAATACACTAAAACAACAAATTCTTTTTCCATTTGCTGCGTGTATCATTTTTTTCTCCTATCTACTAAGGTGAGATTATTCTGATAAAGTATTTTATGCCATAGTTGCTTTATTACCTACAAATATTCAAAAAACAACAAATTCTTTTTACTAAAGACTTTATCAGAAACACTCACCTGTAGTAGATAGGAGATAATAAATGTGATGTTAAGAAGCAGAATGGTAAAAGTAATTTGGTTGTTTTAGTGAATTTTACGGGAAATAAAGCATACTATGGGCATATGAAATACTTTATCAAAATAATCTCACCTGTGTAGATAGGAGTATAAATATGATGTACTACAGCAAGAGAATGGTAAAAGTAATTTGGTTGATTTTTAGTGAATATTTACGGGAAATAAAGCATACTATGGGATATGGTTTTAGAATACTCACGGTAGATAGGAGATAATAAATGGTCTAAGAAGAGAATGGTAAAAGTTTTGGTTGATTTTGTGAATTTACGGGAAATAAATGCATACTATGGGCATATGAAATACTTTATCAAAATAATCTCACCTGTAGTAGATAGGAGATAATAAATATGATGTACTACAGCAAGCAGAATGGTAAAAAGTAATTTGGTTGATTTTTAGTGAATATTTACGGGTAATAAATGCATACTATGGGCATATGAAATACTTTATCAGAATAATCTCACCTGTAGTAGATGGGGGATAATAAATATGATGTACTACAGCAAGCAGAATAGTAAAAGTAATTTGGTTGATTTTTAGTGAATATTTACGGGAAATAAATGCATACTATGGGCATATGAAATACTTTATCAGAAAAATCTCACCTGTAGTAGATAGGAGATAATAAATATGATGTACTAAGCAAGCAGTATGGTAAAAAGTAATTTGGTTGATTTTTAGTGAATATTTACTGGTAATAAATGATACTATGGGATATAAAGCTTTTAGACAACATGGTGATATGAGATATAAATATGATGTCTACGAAGCAGAATAGTAAAAGTATTTGTTGATTTTTTGTGAATATTTTTCAGTAATAAATGCATATATGGGCATATGAAATACTTTATCAGAAAAATCTCACCTGTAGTTGATAGGGGATAATAAATATGATGTACTACAGCAAGCAGAATGGTAAAAGTAATTTGGTTGATTTTTAGTGAATATTTTTAAGTAATAAATGCATACTATGGGCATATGAAATACTTTATCAGAAAAATATCACCTGTAGTAGATAGGAGATAATAAATATGATGTACTACAGCAAGCAGAATGGTAAAAAGTAATTTGGTTGATTTTTGGTGAATATTTGTAGGTAATAAATGCATACTTTTCAGGTAATTGGTAGACGGTCCCTACCGAATGTCAAGCCAACATCCAACAACAAACCAACTTTACCGCAGTGGTACCTGGTGAGGGGCGCGGGGAGTCGGGCTGTGGACGCTGGACTCGTCTCCGTCCAGCACCTCCAGGCTCTCGTCGTAGTGTCTCTTGTCCAGCAGTCGAGGCCTTGTCCCCCGGTCAGCTCGCTCCATACGACGCCGGCAGGTCAGCGGGACCTCGTCCAGACCTCCTGGTGTGGAGGTTCCAGGTCCTGCGGGGACCTCGTCCAGACCTCCTGGTGTGGAGGTTCCAGGTCCTGCGGGGACCTCGTCCAGACCTCCTGGTGTGGAGGTTCCAGGTCCTGCTAAGCTAGCTAAGCCTAGCAGTACCGCCTCGCGCAGTTTCCGCTTAAAAACGCTCCATTAACACGTTCGCGGCGCGCGGACAGAAGAACCGTTAAACTGCAGGTCGGTGGACATTTAAATGTCTTTCCCGCCCTTTACTGGCTGCTGAGGACCGTTGGGTTCCGTTAGAAGGACGTTTGTTTGCTAGCAATGCGCTAAGCCGAAGAATGGACGGTAACCTGGCAACGGCGCGCGCATAGCATCATGGGAAATGGAGTTGCATCACTGGTTTTCTGATTTAAAGGAGAAACGCAGTTTTATGGAGAATAATTTAGATTAAATTAGAATAAAATCAGATTTATGATCATAATTATCATGTTAATAGTGATGTGATGATCAATAACAGGTAACGTGATCGATAATTAACCTTCAACCAGTCTGAGGGACAGAAATGTCTCATTCCAGTTCAACTTCTTCATATTTTAATGCTTTCTTTCAGAAAAACTTCAGTCCTGATCGGAGCTGCAAACTCAGGGTGAACATACTCAGAGTTCCAGCTCGGATATTTCTGGAAACATGTTGATCATGTAAAACTGCTCAGTCTGACCTGCAGAGGGGGAGACAGGTTCATTTCTCCATCACAGCTCATGTACATGTACTTTCCAGCAAACATTGAACGCATCACAGGCGGGGCAGAAGCATGAAAAAGTCCAGAAAAGAATAGAAAGAGACAAAATGGTATGAAGACGTTAGAAAAAGGACTTTTCTGATCTTGAATGTGATTCTTTCATTCATCACTGCATCTTTTCTTGATCTCATCAGTTTTGAAGTCACCGTCATGGAGCGGGACCCCCCTGCCTCTGTGGCCCCCCTGCTGTCCTCGCTGGTCCTGTTCAGCCTCTCTGATGTCTCTACAGTCCATCACCCCATCATGCTTGTTTACTTTTAAAAATATATATTTCTGTTGAACCACAATTCAAAACCAATGTCATCATTTTCATCAGTTTTATTCATTATTCGTCAGTTTCAGCTTATTTCACTTGCAGCTGGTTTCTAATCTTTGATATGAGGAGATGAATAATTCTGAAGATGATCGTTCATTACAACCCCGTTGTTGTTTAAATCACCATCATGCTGAAATCTTCACCATCTGTTCATCTTTACTCTCACATCTTTCTCCCCCCTAAAGATAAACAATTACTTTTTAAAATAAAAGGTATTTTTCATTTTTTCTTCCAATTTCTTAATTTTTCTTTTTCATTTGTTCTTTCTTTTTAAAACTTCCCTTTTTTCTTTCAATTTTTATTTTAAAAAATGGAAGAATTTTCTTTAATTTTTCAACCCCAATTTTTATTTTTTCGGTGTTCTTTAAAACTTTTTCTTTTAAAATTCTTTATTTTTTTTCTTTCCATTTTAATTAAAATTAAAAATTAATTAAAAATAAAATGGAATATCCTTTAATATTCCACCAAATTATTATTTTATTTTTCATCCTTTAACTTTCTTCATTTTAAATTGTTCTTTTGTTTCTTTTCATTAGATTTTTTAAATTTTGGAATTTCGCTAATTTTTCCAACCAAATATTAAATTGTCTTTTAAACAAAACGTTCTTCCTCTGATGCTAACGTGTCTTCAGTCGTGTCCTCGGTGAGTTCTGAGCCGCAGCAAATGTCCACCTGGATGAGGACGAGTTGGTCTCGGCCGCTGCGAGGAGACAGTCTTAGTGGTTACCATGGTTACAGCATCAAAGCTGCATTTCGACAAGGGAACCTCCTCCTGCTCCTTTTCCTCCACCTGCTACCCCCCCCCCCCCCCCCCCCTCCTCCTCCTCCCACACTGAGTGCAGATGTCTAAAACAGCTGAGGACTCAGTTGAGGATCGGGTGTCCTCTCTGTCCCCTCCGGTCCAGGCTCCTTCCAGCATTAAATCGTTGGTGATGTGAAGACATGAGACGCTGAGTCCCGTATTCGTTTACGGTCGTGTGGACCGGCAGTCTGTCGCGCCACCTGTGAATATTCCCGTGATTGGCTAAATCCCTCCCAGACCTGAAAACTTCTCCACATTGGTCACATTTTTTTTCGGAGTGAACACGCTGATGCGTTTTTAGACTTCCCGGGCATGCATATTTTTTCCCACAGCTTTCACACCAGTATGGTTTCTCTCCAGTGTGAAGATTCATGTGGAACTTTAGACCACCTGGAGTCGAGAAAACTTTCCCACACTGGTCACAGCTGTAAGGCTTCTCTCCAGTGTGGGAGCGTTTATGGACCGTAAGAGCACCTGAGGTGCTGACCTCTTTCCCGCATTCATCACATTTGTAGGGCCTCTCTCCTGTGTGAACTCTGCGATGACTGATCAGGGCACTCTTCATGATGAAGGCGGCTCCACAGTCTCCGCAGCTGTACGGTTTCTCTCCAGTGTGAATACGTTTATGGAGTTTCAGGGTGTTTCGGAGTTTGAAATTTGCTCCACACTCTCCGCAGCTGTACGGTCTCTCCTCACTGTGGACGATCTGATGTACTTTTAAGCTGTTGGAGGACTTGAAGGTTTTTCCACAGAGCTGACAGCTGTGACCTTTCACCCCATTCCTTCCGTCCTGCTCCTGGAAGACAGACAGACAGACAGACAGACAGCGATCACAGACAGACACCATGAGTGGTGTTTAGCTATGGATGGTGCAAACTGGCAGCTCCGATGGCTTCAGCTTCTGAGAGGGACGGTCCTGAACACAGATCTGATTCAGAATCAGTTTCCGTGAGCCGTGGGGGCGGCGTTTAGTTCTCATTGCTGAATGCTGTGCGATACTGCGAGATCTGGTATCGGTCCGATAGCAGGTAAACAGGGATGCACAATAATGATGAAATATCGGCCGACTTCAGGTCATTTCTAACGTAAAGAGAAAAAGACCCGATAAATGAACGAAACGACTCGTTTTATTCACTCTGCATTCATTCAGGCAGAGTTGCCCCAAAGCAGGCGCGCTGTTTATGCTAGCAGGACCCAGGCCTGGCCCCGTCACTGCCTGACTAATAATCAACCAGCGCGTCGGTGCACGTGTGTTCGTATTCCTGGTTACAGATAACAGCAGCGTTGCTGTCTGCAAACAGAGGAGAGACGGAGGATCACCTGGACAGGATCACCTGGACAGGTTCACCTGGACAGGTTCACCTGGACTGGATCACCTGGACTGGATCACCTGGACAGGATCACCTGGACTGGATCACCTGGACAGGATCACCTGGACTGGGAGGGGAAAGGAAAAAGAGGGAAAATAGGGATTAAGAGAAGAAATTCGAAAAAAATGAAGAAAGAAAAGAAAAAGAAGAAAAAGGAAAGAAGAGAATAGGTTAGAAGATGGAAAGATCACCTGGACTGGATCACCTGGACATGTCTCCAGTCTGTCGCAGGTCTAACACAGAGATCATTATATGAAGATTATCTTGAATTTAAAAATACAAATTCATCAATATCGGCCGTAAGAAACAGACAATTATCGATTATTGATGGAAGTTTTGTGATTGCACTGCCAGTATCAGATCGATATCGGCAGCTGGTATCAGATCGATATCGGCGGCTGGTATCAGATAGATATCGGCAGCTGGTATCAGATCGATATCGGCGGCTGGTATCAGATCGATATCGGCGGCTGGTATCAGATCAATATCGGCGGCTGGTATCAGATCGATATCGGCGGCTGGTATCAGATCGATATCGGCGGCTGGTATCAGATCGATATCGGCGGCTGGTATCAGATCGATATCGGCGGCTGATATCAGATCGATATCGGCGGCTGGTATCAGATCGATTTTGGCGGCTGGTATCAGATCGCTATCGGCGGCTGGTATCAGATCGATATCGGCGGCTGGTATCAGATCGATATCGGCGGCTGGTATCAGATCGATATCGGCGGCTGGTATCAGATCGATATCGGCGGCTGGTATCAGATCGATATCGGCGGCTGGTATCAGATAGTTATCGGCGGCTGGTATCAGATCGATATCGGCGGCTGGTATCAGATATGCGGGCTGGTATCAGATCGATATCGGCGGCTGGTATCAGATCGATATCGGCGGCTGGTATCAGATAGTTATCGGCGGCTGGTATCAGATCGATATCGGCGGCTGGTATCGGCGGCTGGTATCAGATCGATATTGGCGGCTGGTATCGGTGGCTGGTATCAGATTGATATCGGCGGCTGGTATCAGATCGATATCGGCGGCTGGTATTGGTGGCTGGTATCGGTGGGGACATTCCTGTTCTGATGAGGAAGAGCGGTAACAAACCTTCATCTTCGCAGTCTTCCTCTTCGAGGCAGCCGGTCGCTGACGATCCGCTCGCGTCTCCTGAAGGAAAATAGAAAGTTCTCCGGATTTGTTTCTGCAGTGAAGCTTTGGGACTGAATCGTGTTGATCATCAGCTTCCAGTGAAAGAATCAAGTATCTTCATCCTACTGACCTTTCTGCCTTCAGGAAGTGGAGAACACACACTTGAAGAACAAGCAGAGACACCATCCCCCAACTCATCCAGCAGCTGCTTTCCAAAGCCGAGAGGATTCATCACCACAGAGCACTCCTTCAGCTCCACCTGCTCCTGACAAACATTCCCACCAGATTCATGAGAGGAATCAATCCCGTCTGAATTCTTCCACCATAACTGAGTTCTCACTAAAACCGTCTTAAAGTCGGACTTTGTCTCCGGGAGAGAAGCTGATTTCATCCTGATCCTGGTTTTATGTTTCTCACCGTTCAGCAGTTCCGTCCTTTATTTCAACTTTCAGCTTCATGTTTCTGGAAGAAATGATGTGAAACTGAAGACGTCTGAACCGTTTTTATGTGGATGTGAGAAAGTTCAGCGAAGCTGCTGCTGATAGAAAACAGCTGCTTTCCTTCATCTTCATGTTTCTGGAACGTTCCCACACTTTCTCCTGTGTTTTCATTTAAACCTTCATTTTATTCTGTTACAGCAGACAAATATCGGCTTCACAATATCGGCCCAAATATCGGCTTCACAATATCGTCCCAAATATCGGCTTCACAATATTGGCCCAAATATTGGCTTTACAATATCAGCCCAAATATCGGCTTCACAATATCGGCCCAAATATCGGCTTCACAATATCGGCCCAAATATCGGCTTCACAATATCAGCCCAAATATCAGCTTCACAATATCGGCCCAAATCTAGGCTTCACAATATCGGCCCAAATATCGTCTTCACAATATCAGCCCAAATATCGGCTTTACAATATCAGCCCAAATATAGGCTTCACAATATTGGCCCAAATATCGGCTTCACAATATCAGCCCAAATATCAGCTTCACAATATCGGCCCAAATATCGGCTTCACAATATCGGCCCAACTATAGGCTTCACAATATCGGCCCAAATATCGGCTTCACAATACCAGCCTAAATATCGGCTTTACAATATCAGCCCAAATATCGGCTTCACAATATCGGTCCCACACAGAAAGAGGTTAACTGGAAACCAGTAAAACCAGTCTGGACTTCACTGACCTGTAGACCTGCAGCAGTACCAGATCCTGCTCTGGTCCCGGTGGACGGGTTCTGGTCCTGGATCTGCTCTTCCATCCCGGTCCCGGTCTGGTCCTGGTTCTGCTCTTCCATCCCGGTCCCGGTCTGGTCCTGGTTCTGCTCTTCCATCCCGGTCCTGGTCTGGTCCTGGTTCTGCTCTTCCATCCCGGTTCTGGTCTGGTCCTGGTCCATGAAGTCCTGCAGCTCCGCTCCGACTGAAAGACTGTGTGAGCAGCGGACGGCGCGAGCTCCCGGTCTGGTGGTGCGTTCAGGGTCGCTGGGAAACAGGAGCCGTGCAGCGGAAGTTCCATCGAGAAGACGGAAGTGATGAAAGTCAAAGATGGCGGCTTTTGTGGAGAAAGAGGAGAAAGAAAAGAGAGAAGATGTTCCAGATGTTTATTTATGACACCAACACACAAACAACAGCTGCTGTTTACCGTCAAGCTGACAAACGCAGAGTTACGGAGCTCCCTGAACGCAGCACTGGCTTCTTTACACACAAGGAACAAAAACACATCTGTCTGTCTATCTATCTATCTATCTATCTATCTATCTATCTATCTATCTATCTATCTATCTATCTATCTATCTATCTATCTATCATAATATAATATAATGGAGGATTCATTCATCGTGTGCAGCAGTGGTGCAGAAGGTTAACTCACAGTGGGGGGGGGGGGGGTCTGACCCCAACCTGAGCTTAGATGGACTCCTGTGGAGAACTATTGTGGTGTGATGACAAGTCATGAAAAGACGCTGTCTTAACGAGGAAGTTGATTAGGATGTGCATGAGAAGCGGAGAACAGGTCCAGCGGTTCTATATGGAGGTAATGAAGGAGAAGCAGCAGGGGCGGTTCCACACTGAATTACACCGTCTGAGCGCCCACACACGCACACACACACACACACACACACGTGCACACACACACACACACACACACACACACACACACACACACACACACACACACACACACACGCGCGCACACACACACACACACACGCCACGCACACACACACGCACGTGCACACACACACACGCACACGCACACAGAACAGTTTATAAGCAGCAGGACTGTTTAAGGTGGGGATGAAATAAAGGTCCAATCCGCACATTCCTGCAGCGCGTTCGAGGTGGCAGCTCCCCCATGTGAGGAAGAGGAAACCAACTTCCTTCATCCGCCTCGTTTATCACCTTGTTGTGTAATAATTATTTCTATGACAGTTACGTCACTCGGAAACGTGAAGGTCCTCTTAAAGGGGAAGTTCGTGAAATCTGTTCATTTCCTCCCCCAGACAGTTTTGGTGAAACTTGAATTCCTTCAGGAGATATTTGAAAAAAACGAACTTCCCCTTTAATTTCCTCCCAGCTATGTTTATATTTCTAAACATCCATGAATATCCATTTATGGATAAAGTCCCTCCCCCCCCCCCCCCCCCCGCACGCAACAGGCCAGGCATCCCCCGCAATGCAGCCGGCCATAACCACTAGCGCGTGAAGCAGCCACTACCCCCCCACCCCAGAAGCGCCCGGGAGATCGGGGTAGAGAAGGACCCTGCCCCCCCCCCCCCGCTCATGACTGTGTGTAAGATGTGTGTTGTTTGCAGTTAAAACTGAGGGGCAGTGCCAAGTCATGCCGGGAGTGGGGTCACGTAGGGGGCATGACCCCCCAACCAGCCCCTCCCTCCTACCACACACTATATGGCCCCCCCCCTCAGAAGTGGTTGTGAGCTGTTGTTTTATGTGTTTAGGTGTCTAAGTGTGGTTAAAACTGGGGAGCAGGCTGCCTCTAGACGTGGCAAGCAAAGGCACTTTGGTGCCCCCCCTCACCACGCCCGCTTGACACGCACCCTCCCAGAAACCCTACGTGTGTGTGTGTGAGGTAGAGCAGGGGGGGAGAGAGGTCTTGGGAAGGGAGACCAGGGGGTTATGAATTCCCCCCCTGGAAGAAGAGCCGTTACCGGCATTAGGTACCCCTGCCTCCCGGGATCCCCCCAGGGCAGAAGGGGGCAGGCATGGCCGCCCCCACGGCCCGGCGACCGGCGTTCACTGTTAAGGGGCCAGCGGCGGCTCTTGGGGGGGCCCGACCACCCCAGGCCAGGGAGGGGGAAAAGGGATGGAAGCGATTATTTTAGTTCTACAGATGTGTGAAAAAGTGTTTCCTTCTTCCTGATTTCTTACTTTTTTGCATCTTTGTCATTTAAATGTTTCAGATCATCAAACAAATTTAAATATTAGACAAAGATAACACAAGTAAACACAAAATGCAGTTTTTAAATGAAGGTTTTTATTTTTAAGGGGGGGGGGGGATCCATACCTCCATGTCTCTGTGTGAAAAAGTGATCTTCCCCTAAACCTAATAACTGGTTGTTCCACCTTAGCAGCAACAACTGCATCAAGCGTTTGTGATAACTGGCAGTGAGTCTTCTACAGCGCTGTGGAGGAATTTTGTTCCACTCATCTTTGCAGAATTGTTGTAATTCAGCCACATTGGAGGCTTTTCCAGCATGAACCGCCTTTTTAAGGTCATGCCACAGCATCTCAATGGGATTCAGGTGGGGGCTTTGACTAGGCCACTCCAACGTCTTCATGTTGTTGTTCTTAAGCCATTCAGAGGTGGACTTGCTGGTGTGTTCTGGATCATTGTTCTGCTGCAGAACCCAAGTGCGCTTCAGCTTGAGGTCACCAACAGATGGCCGGACGTTCTCCTTCAGGATTTTTTGGTAGAAGCAGAATTCATGGTTCCATTTACCACAGCAAGTCTTCCAGGTCCTGAAGCAGCAAAACAGCCCCAGACCATCACACTACCACCACCATATTTTACTGTTGCTATGATGTTCCTTTTCTGAAATGCCGTGTTACTTTTACGCCAGATGTAATGGGACCTCCACCTTCCAGAAAGTTCCACTTTTGTCTCGTCAGTCCACAGAGTATTTTCCCAAAAGTCTTGGGGATCATCAAGATGCTTTCTGGCTAAACTGAGACGAGCCTTTATGTTCTTTTTGCTCAGCAGTGGTTTTGGTCTTGGAACTCTGCCATGCAGCCATTTTTGCCCCCCAGTCTCTTTCTGATGGGGGAGTCATGAACACTGACCTTCATTGAGGCAAGTGAGGCCTGCAGTTCTTGGATGTTGTTCTGGGGTCTTTTGTGACCTCTTGGATGAGTCGTCGCTGTGCTCTTGGGGTCATTTTGGTCGGCCGGCCCCTCCTGGGAAGGTTCACCACTGTTCCATGTTTCCACCATTTGTGGATAATGGCTCTCACTGTGGTTCTCTGGAGTCCCAAAGCTTTAGAAATGGCTTTGGAACCTTTTCCAGACTGATAGATCTCAATGACTTTGTTTCTCATTTGTTCCTGAATTTCTTTGGATGGCAGCATGATGTCTAGCTTTGGAGGATCTTTTGGTCTCCTTCACTTTGTCAGGCAGGTCCTATTTAAGGGATTTCTGATGGAGAACAGGTGTGGCAGTAATCAGGCCGGGGTGTGGATAGAGGAACTGAACTCTGCTTTCCAAAGATGATAAACCACAGTTCATTTATGATTTAATCACTTTTTCACACAAGGACCATGGAGGTTTGGACCCCCTCCCCTGTCACTAATAAATATCTTCATTCAAAAACTGCATTTTCTGTCGACTTGTGTTATTTTTGTCAAAGATTTAATAATAATAATAATAATAATGGATTAGATTTCTATAGCGCTTTTCAAGGAACTCAAAGCTTCACAGTAGGTCCATTATTCTTTCACTCCTCATTTATACGTGGTGATGGTAAACTACGTATGTAGCCACAGCTGTTCTGGGGCAGACTGACGGAAGCGTGGCAGCCATTTTACGCCTACGGCCCCTCCCACCACCACCGGAACCATTCACACACATTCATACACCAGCAGTGCCCCCCACTTTAAATTTGTTTGATGATCTGAAACATTTAAGTGTGACTAACATGCAAAAAAGTAAGAAATTGGGAAGGGGGCAAAAACTTTTTCACACAGCTGTATGTCCTGTATGTGTGTGTATCCATCCTCCGATGCTGCTTCCAGCAGGATAACGCTCCATGTGTTACAAAATCTCCAAATCTCTTTCCAGGACTTTGTTGAATCTGCCACCAAAGATACCCGGTACCAGCAGGTGTCCCTAATAAAGTGGCCTTTATGTGTATACACACACAGTCAAACACTGTAAACCCAGTAGGACTTCAAAAAAAAAAAAACTTGCCGTACCACACGATCCTATGAGAAATGTCTTTTATTCTTTAGTCTTTGCTGGATCCACGTTAGCTTCCACAAAGTGGTCGCTGGTCGTCCTGTGGTCCTCAAAGTAATGCAACAACACGAACAAACAAATGTGACAATTACACCTTACAACAATTTATAAAACACAAATAAATGATGAAAAATAAGCTGATGAGTAAAATCACTTCACATATAAAATAAGCGAACAGCCGAGTTTGTTTTACAGACAGATAACTGAAAATGATGAGAATAAAATGACACGTGTATAAATGAGTAATAAACGGCTCCACTGCAGCACCAGTTTATACGGGACCGAGGAAATTACTGATGCTTCTAACGTGAGTGTTTTCCCGCCAGAGAAACTCTGTAATCAACAGTTCATCACTTTTGGTGGTTTCGGCACGAACATAATGTTCATGTCGAAACCCTAAAAATTCCATCTGTTCATGAAAAAATGTGGTGAACATTCCATATGACATGCATGAACGTCAGAAGACAAGATTTTAATTTATCATTCTCCTCTAAACGTTGTGACCGTGTTCACACCAGACATGAACAAGTGTCACTACCGTTTTGCAGTACAGGTGTACTACTTGAACTTAACCGACAGTTTAGTGGCTTCTAATATGATTTCAGGGCTTTAAAACAGAATGCAGTCAGAGATTCAGAATACAAACAATTAGCTGATATTTTTTATTGTCAATGTAAATGAACTGAGGTTGTTTGTTATCAAACGTCGGTACGAGTCTCAGACTCGTGTAGTCATTAATTTGGTCACTAGATGCTCCAGGAGTTCAGCTTCAGCTGATGTATCCAGACGGAACTCCTGGATCAGCTCCGAGACCTCTGGAGAACCTGCTGGATCCAAACACGGCGGCGTTTTCGGTTCCCCAACTGCCAGAGCAGGAACAACACTGCAACTCTCTCAGAGTACTAAAATAATCGAGTTCATGCCAAAAAAAAACCAAACCAAAAACCGTCTGAATCAAGCGAGTGAACATCCAGCACTACGATGAAATCCAGGCGCGTATGTGAACACATGAGCAAAGAACACAGCGTCATCACAGCAGAGCAGCGTTCTCGTGCTCGCTCTATTCAGGAACGTTTAACAGATAAACAGAACACTCACCTTCCTCCTCAGCAGCTGGACGCAGACTGAGGGAGGAGGCGCCACACCGGTGATGATGTCACAAACGGCTCCCAACATTACAGCAACAAAACTCACAAATTCATTTTCAATAAAAATAAAGGGTAAGAACCCATAACCTGAGTAAAACTAATAATAGAATGAATAAACATGAAGAGGAGGGATGGCTGGTGGTCTTCCCGTCTTCTCCCGTCCTCTGATGCTAACGTGGCTTCAGTCATCGCCTGGGTGAGTTCTGGCTCATCAGTCAGATTTAATACGGGAGTGTGAGCCGCAGCAAACCTCCACCTGGATGAGGACCGAGGTGGTCTCGACCACTGCAGGGAGATAGTCTTATTGGTAACCATGGTTACAGCATCAAAGCTTCTGTTTGACCAGGGAACCTCCTCCTGCTCCCACATTGTCATTGTTTACGTTGGTGCGAACCTGCAGTCTATCTCTCATCTTGTGAACATGTCTGTGATTGGCTAAATCCTGCCCAGACCTGAAAACTTCTCCACATCGGTCACATTTTTTTTCGGAGTGAACACGCCGATGCGTTTTTAGACTTCCCGGGCATGCAAATTTTTTCCCACAGCTTTCACACCAGTATGGTTTCTCTCCAGTGTGAAGATTCATGTGGAACTTTAGACCACATGGAGTCGAGAAAACTTTCCCACACTGGTCACAGCTGTAAGGCTTCTCTCCAGTGTGGGAGCGTTTATGGACCGTCAGAGCACCTGAGGTGCTGACCTCTTTCCCGCATTCATCGCATTTGTAGGGTCTCTCTCCTGTGTGAATTCTGCGATGTTTTATCAGGCTACTCTTTATGATGAAGGCGGCTCCACAGTCTTCGCAGCTGTACGGTTTCTCTCCAGTGTGAATACGTTTATGGAGTTTCAGGGTGTTTCGGACTTTGAAATTTGCTCCACACTCTCCGCAGCTGTACGGTCTCTCCTCACTGTGGACGATCTGATGTACTTTCAAGCTGTTGGAGGACTTGAAGGTTTTTCCACAGAGCTGACAGCTGTGACCTTTCACCCCATTCCTTCCGTCCTGCTCCTGGAAGACAGACAGACAGACGATTAAAGACAGACGATTGCTGGTGTTTACATATGAACAATATTACTGGCTATTGATATCGGCCCAACACTAGAATATACTGGTGACCACTGGTACAGACTGGTGTACACTAGTGTAAACTGGTGTAGACTGGTGTAAACTGGTGTAGACTGGTGGAGACTGGTGTAAACTGGTACAGACTGGTGTAGACTGGTGAAAACTGGTGTAAACTCATGTAGACTGGTGTAAACGTGTGCAGACTGGTGTAGACTGGTGTAGACTGGTGTACACAAGTGTAAAATGGTGCAGACTGGTGTAAACTGGTACAGACTGGTGTAAACTGGTGTGGACTGGTGAAAACTGGTGTAAACTCATGTAGACTGGTGTAACGGTACTGGTGTACAGAAGTGTTAACTGGTGTGGACTGGTGTAGACTGGTGAAGACCGGGGTAAACCAGTGTAAACTGGTATAGACTGGTGCAGATTGGTGTAAACTGGTACAGACTGGTGTACACAAGTGTTAACTGGTGTGGACTGGTGTAGACTGGTGAAGACCGGTGTAAACCAGTGTAAACTGGTATAGACTAGTGCAGACTGGTGTAAACTCGTACAGATTGGTTTACACTAGTGTAAACTGGTGTAGACTGGTGTAAACTGGTGTAGACTGGTGTAAACTGGTACAGACCGGTGTACACTGGTGTAAACTGGTGGAGACTGGTGTAGACTGGTGTAGACTGGTGTAAACTGGTACAGACTGGTGTACACTAGTGTAAACTGGTATAGACCGGTGTAAACTAGTGTAGACTGGTGTTAACCGGTGTAAGCTGGTTAAGACTGGTGTAGACTGGTGTAAACTGGTATAGACTAGTGCAGACTGGTGTAAACTCGTACAGACTGGTGTACACTAGTGTAAACTGGTGTAGACTGGTGAAAACTGGTGTAAACTGGTGCAGACTGGTGTAAACTGGTACAGACTGGTGTACACTAGTGTAAAATGGTGTAGACTGGTGAAGACCGGTGTAAACTAGTGTAAACTGGTATAGACTGGTGAAGACCGGTGTAAACTAGTGTAAACTGGTATAGACTGGTGCAGACTGGTGTAAACTGGTACAGACTGGTGTACACTAGTGTAAAATGGTGTAGACTGGTGAAGACCGGTGTAAACTAGTGTAAACTGGTATAGACTGGTGCAGACTGGTGTAAACTGGTGCAGACTGGTGTAGACTGGTGTAAACTCTTGTAGACTGGTGTAAACTGGTTCAGACTGGTGTACACTGGTGTAAACCGGTGTAAACTGGTACAGACTGGTGTACACAAGTGTAAAATGGTGTAGACTGGTGAAGACCGGTGTAAACTAGTGTAAACTGGTATAGACTGGTGCAGACTGGTGCAAACTGGTACAGACTGGTGTACACTAGTGTAAACTTGTGTAGACTGGTGTAGACTGGTGCAGACTGGTGTAAACTGGTACAGACTGGTGTACACCGGTGTAAACTGGTATAGACTGGTGCAGACTGGTGTAAACTGGTACAGACTGGTGTACACTAGTGTAAACTGGTGAAGACTGGTGAAGACCGGTGTAAACTGGTGTAGACTGGTGTAAACCGGTGTAGACTAGTTAAGACTGGTGTAGACCGGTGTAAACTGGTATAGACTAGTGCAGACTGGTGTAAACTCGTACAGATTGGTGTACACTAGTGTAAACTGGTGTAGACTGGTGAAAACTGGTGTAAACCCATGTAGACTGGGGTAAACTGGTGTAGACTGGTGTAAACTGGTGTAGACAGGTGTAAACCGGTGTAGACTGGTGTAAACTGGTGCAGACTGGTGCAGACTGGTGTAGACTGGTGTAAACTCTTGTAGACTGGTGTAGACTGGTGTAAACTGGTGTAGACTGGTGTAAACTGGTGCAGACTGGTGTAGAAAAATGGAAAAAAGAGGATAAAGGGGAGAGGGGAGAGAAATAGAATAGTAAACTGGTGGATACAGACTGGTGTAAACTAGTGCAGACTGCTGTACACTGGTGTAGACTGGTGCAGACTGGTGTAAACTGGTACAGACTGCAGTACACTAGGGTAAACTGGTGTGGACCTATGGTGTAAACTGGTGTAGACTGGTGTAAACTGGTGTGGACTGGTGAAAACTGGTGTAAACTCATGAAGACTGGTGTAAACTCATGAAGACTGGTGTAAACTCATGTAGACTGGTGTAATCTGGTGTAAACTGCAGTAGACTGGTGAAGACCGGTGCAAACTGGTGTAGACTGGTGTAATCTGGTGTAAACTGCAGTAGACTGGTGAAGACCGGTGTAAACTGGTGTAAACCTGTATAGACTGGTGCAGACTGGTGTAAACTGGTACAGACTGGTGTACACAGGTGTAAACCGGTGGAAACTGGTATAGACTGGTGCAGACTGGTGTAAACTGGTACAGACTGGTGTACACTAGTGTAAACTGGTATAGACCGGTGTAAACTAGTGTAGACTGGTGTTAACCAGTGTAGACTGGTTAAGACTGGTGTAGACTGGTGTAAACTGGTATAGACTAGTGCAGACTGGTGTAAACTCGTACAGACTGGTGTACACTAGTGTAAACTGGTGTAGACTGGTGAAAACTGGTGTAAACTCGTACAGACTGGTGTACACTAGTGTAAACTGGTGTAGACTGGTGAAAACTGGTGTAAACTGGTGCAGACTGGTGTAAACTGGTACAGACTGGTGTACACAAGTGTAAAATGGTGTAGACTGGTGAAGACCGGTGTAAACTAGTGTAAACTGGTATAGACTGGTGCAGACTGGTGTAAACTGGTACAGACTGGTGTACACTAGTGTTAAATGGTGTAAACTGGTGAAGACCGGTGTAAACTAGTGTAAACTGGTATAGACTGGTGCAGACTGGTGTGAACTGGTGCAGACTGGTGTAGACTGGTGTAAACTCTTGTAGACTGGTGTAATGGTCAGACTGGTGTACACTGGTGTAAACCGGTGTAAACTGGTACAGACTGGTGTACACAAGTGTAAAATGGTGTAGACTGGTGAAGACCGGTGTAAACTAGTGTAAACTGGTATAGACTGGTGCAAACTGGTACAGACTGGTGTACACTAGTGTAAACTTGTGTAGACTGGTGTAGACTGGTGCAGACTGGTGTAAACTGGTACAGACTGGTGTACACCGGTGTAAACTGGTATAGACTGGTGCAGACTGGTGTAAACTGGTACAGACTGGTGTACACTAGTGTAAACTGGTGAAGACTGGTGAAGACCGGTGTAAACTGGTGTAGACTGGTGTAAACCTGTGTAGACTAGTTAAGACTGGTGTAGACCGGTGTAAACTGGTATAGACTAGTGCAGACTGGTGTAAACTCGTACAGATTGGTGTACACTAGTGTAAACTGGTGTAGACTGGTGAAAACTGGTGTAAACTCATGTAGACTGGGGTAAACTGGTGTAGACTGGTGTAAACCGGTGTAGACAGGTGTAAACCGGTGTAGACTGGTGTAAACTGGTGCAGACTGGTGTAGACTGGTGTAAACTCTTGTAGACTGGTGTAGACTGGTGTAAACTGGTGCAGACTGGTGTAGACTGGTACAGACTGGTGTAAACTAGTGCAGACTGCTGTACACTGGTGTAGACTGGTACAGACTGGTGTACACTAGGGTAAACTGGTGTGGACCGGTGTAAACTGGTGTAGACTGGTGTAAACTGGTGCAGGCTGGTGTAAACTAGTGCAGACTGCTGTCCACTGGTGTAGACTGGTGCAGACTGGTGTAAACTGGTACAGACTGCAGTACACTCGGGTAAACTGGTGTGGACCGGTGTAAACTGGTGTAGACTGGTGTAAACTGGTGTAGACTAGTCTAGACTGGTGAAGACTTGTGTAAACTGGTGAAAACTGGTGTATACTGGTGTAACCTGGTGTAAACTGTTGCACACTGGTGCAGACTGGTGTAAACCGGTACAGACTGGTGTAAACTGGTGTGGACTGGTGAAAACTGGTGTAAACTCATGAAGACTGGTGTAAACTCATGTAGACTGGTGTAATCTGGTGTAAACTGCAGTAGACTGGTGAAGACCGGTGTAAACTGGTGTAAACCTGTATAGACTGGTGCAGACTGGTGTAAACTGGTACAGACTGGTGTACACAGGTGTTAACTGGTGTGGACTGGTGTAGACTGGTGCAGACTGGTACAGACTGGTGAACAAGAGTGTAAACTGGTGTAGACTGGTGTAAACAGGTGTAGACTGGTGTGAAATGGTGTAAACTGGTGAAAACTGGTGTATACTGGTGTAAACTGGTGTAAACCGTTGCATACTGGTGCAGACTGGTGTAAACCGGTACAGACTGGTGTAAACTGGTACAGACTGGTGAAAACTGGTGTAAACTCATGTAGACTGGTGTAAACCAGTGTAGATTGGTACATACTGGTGTAGACTGGTGAAGACTGGTGTAAACTGTTGTAGACTGGTGCAGACTTGTGTAAACTGGTGCACACGGGTGTAAACTGGTGTAAACTAGTACAGACTGGTGTAAACTGGTGTAGACTGGTACAGACTGGTGTAAGCTAGTGTAGACTGGTGTACACTGGTACAGACTGGTGAAGACTGGTGCAGACTGGTGTAAACTAGTGTGGACTGGTGGAAACTTGTGTAATCTGGTGTAAACTGGTGTAGACTGGTGAAGACCAGTGTAAACCGGTGTAACTTGGTATAGACTGGTGCAGACTGGTGTTAACTGGTACAGACTGGTGTAAACCAGTGTAGACTGGCACAGACTGGTGTAAGCTGGTGTAGACTGGTACAGATTGGTGTAGACTGGTGCAGACTGGTGTAAACTGGTGTAGACTGGTGTAAACTGGTGTAGACTGGTGCAGACTGGTGTAAACTGGTGTAGACTGGTGCAGACTGGTGTAAACTGGTGTAAACTAGTACAGACTGGTGTGAACTGGTGTAGACTGTTACAGACTGGTACAGACTGGTGTAAGCTGGTGTAGACTGGTGTACACTGGTACAGACTGGTGTAAACTGGTGCAGACTGGTGTACACCGGTGTAAACTGGTATAGACTGGTGCAGACTGGTGTAAACTGGTGTAGACTGGTGCAGACTTGTGTAAACTGGTGCAGACTGGTGTAGACTGGTGCAGACTGGTGTTAACTGGTACAGACTGGTGTAAACTGGTGTAGACTGGTACAGACTCGTGTAAACTGGTGAAGACTGGTGTAAACTGGTGTAGACTGGTGTAAACTGGTGTAAACTAGTAAAGACTGGTGTAAACTGGTGTAGACTGGTGTAAACTGGTGTAGACTGGTGTAAACTGGTGTAAACTAGTAAAGACTGGTGTAAACTGGTGTAGACTGTTACAGACTGGTACAGACTGGTGTAAGCTGGTGTAGACTGGTGTAGACTGTTACAGACTGGTGTAAACTGGTGCAGACTGGTGTAAACTGGTGTAGACTGGTGCAGACTTGTGTAAACTGGTGCAGACTGGTGTAAACTGGTACAGACTGGTGTAAACTGGTGTAGACTGGTACAGACTCATGTAAACTGGTGAAGACTGGTGTAAACTGGCGTAAACTGGTACAGACTGGTGTAGACTGGTACAGACTGGTGTAAACTGGTGTAGACTGGTGCAGACTGGTGCTTACTGGTACAGACTGGTGTAAACTGGTGAAGACTGGTGTAAACTGGCGTAAACTGGTACAGACTGGTGTAAACTGGCACAGACTGGTGTAAGCTGGTGTAGACTGGTGTAGACTGGTGCAGACTGGTGTAAACTGGTGTAGACTGGTGCAGACTGGTGTAAACTGGTGCAGACTGGTGTAAACTGGTGTAGACTGGTGCAGACTGGTGTTAACTGGTACAGACTGGTGTAAACTGGTGTACACTGGTACAGACTCGTGTAAACTGGTGAAGACTGGTGTAAACTGGCGTAAACTGGTACAGACTGGTGTAGACGTGTACAGACTGGTGTAAACTGGTGTAGACTGGTGTAAACTGGCACAGACTGGTGTAAACTGGTGTAGACTGGTACACACTGGTGTAGACTGGTGCAGACTGGTGTAAACTGGTGTAGACTGGTGCAGACTTGTGTAAACTGGTGCAGACTGGTGTAAACTGTTGTAGACTGGTGCAGACTGGTGTAAACTGGTGTAGACTGGTACAGACTGGTGTAAATTGGTGTAGACTGGTGCAGACTTGTGTAAACTGGTGTAAACTAGTACAGACTGGTGTAAACTGGTGCAGACTGGTGCAGACTGTTGTAAACTGGTGTAAACTGGTGTAAACTAGTACAGACTGGTGTAAACTGGTGTAGACTGGTACAGACTGGTGTAGACTGGTACAGACTGGTGTAAGCTGGTGTAGACTGGAGTACACTGGTACAGACTGGTGCAGACTGGTTAGACTGGTGAAGACTGGTTAAACTGGTACAGACTGGTGTAAACTGGTGTAGACTAGTACAGACTGGTGTAAACTGGTGTAGACCGGTGCAGACTGGTGTAAACTGGTGTAAACTAGTACAGACTGGTGTAAGCTGGTGTAGACTGGTGTATTCTGGTACAGACTGGTGCAGACTGGTTAGACTGGTGAAGACTGGTTAAACTGGTACAGACTGGTGTAAACTGGTGTAAACTGGTGTAAACTAGTACAGACTGGTGTAAACTGGTGTAAACTAGTACAGACTGGTGTAAGCTGGTGTAGACTGGTGTATTCTGGTACAGACTGGTGCAGACTGGTTAGACTGGTGAAGACTGGTTAAACTGGTACAGACTGGTGTAAACTGGTGTAGACTAGTACAGACTGGTGTAAACTGGTGTAGACCGGTGCAGACTGGTGTAAACTGGTGTAAACTAGTACAGACGGGTGTAAACTGGTGTAGACTGGTACAGACTGGTGTAGACTGGTGCACACTGGTACAGACTGGTGTAGACTGGTGTAGACTGGTACAGACTCATGTAAACTGGTGAAGACTGGTGAAGACTGGTGTAAACTGGCGTAAACTGGTACAGACTGGTGTAAACTGGCACAGACTGGTGTAAGCTGGTGTAGACTGGTGTAGACTGGTACACACTGGTGTAGACTGGTGCAGACTGGTGTAAACTGGTGTAGACTGGTGCAGACTTGTGTAAACTGGTACAGACTGGTGTAAACTGGTGTACACTGGTACAGACTCGTGTAAACTGGTGAAGACTGGTGTAAACTGGCGTAAACTGGTACAGACTGGTGTAGACGTGTACAGACTGGTGTAAACTGGTGTAGACTGTTGTAAACTGGCACAGACTGGTGTAAACTGGTGTAGACTGGTACACACTGGTGTAGACTGGTGCAGACTGGTGTAAACTGGTGTAGACTGCTGCAGACTTGTGTAAACTGGTGCAGACTGGTGTAAACTGGTGTAGACTGGTACAGACTGGTGTAAATTGGTGTAGACTGGTGCAGACTTGTGTAAACTGGTGTAAACTGGTGCAGACTGGTGCAGACTGGTGTAAACTGGTGTAAACTAGTACAGACTGGTGTAAACTGGTGTAGACTGGTACAGACTGGTGTAGACTGGTACAGACTGGTGTAAGCTGGTGTAGACTGGAGTACACTGGTACAGACTGGTGCAGACTGGTTAAACTGGTACAGACTGGTGTAAACTGGTGTAGACTAGTACAGACTGGTGTAAACTGGTGTAGACCGGTGCAGACTGGTGTAAACTGGTGTAAACTAGTACAGACTGGTGTAAGCTGGTGTAGACTGGTGTATTCTGGTACAGACTGGTTAGACTGGTGAAGACTGGTTAAACTGGTACAGACTGGTGTAAACTGGTGTAAACTGGTGTAAACTAGTACAGACTGGTGTAAACTGGTGTAAACTAGTACAGACTGGTGTAAGCTGGTGTAGACTGGTGTATTCTGGTACAGACTGGTGCAGACTGGTTAGACTGGTGAAGACTGGTTAAACTGGTACAGACTGGTGTAAACTGGTGTAGACTAGTACAGACTGGTGTAAACTGGTGTAGACCGGTGCAGACTGGTGTAAACTGGTGTAAACTAGTACAGACGGGTGTAAACTGGTGTAGACTGGTACAGACTGGTGTAGACTGGTACAGACTGGTGTAGACTGGTGCACACTGGTACAGACTGGTGTAGACTGGTGCAGACTGGTTAGACTGGTGAAGACTGGTGTAAACTGGTACAGACTGGTGTAAACCAGTGTAGACTGGTACAGACTGGTGTAAGCTGGTGTAGACTGGTACAGACTGGTGTAAGCTGGTGTAGACTGGTACAGACTGGTGTAAACTGGTGTAGACTGGTACAGACTTGTGTAAGCTGGTGTAGACTGGTGTACACTGGTACAGACTGGTGTAGACTGGTGCAGACTGGTTAGACTGGTGAAGACTGGTGAAGACTGGTGTAAACTGGTACAGAACGGTGTTAACTGGTGTAAAGTGGTACAGACTGGTGTACACTGGTACAGACTGGTGTAGACTGGTGCAGACTGGTTAGACCTGTGAAGACTGGTGTAAAGTGGTACAGAACGGTGTTAACTGGTGTAAAGTGGTACAGACTGGTGTACACTGGTACAGACTGGTGTAGACTGGTATAGACGAGCTGGTACCTGCAGGAACAAGCTGGTCACAAACGCCAGGGAGAGATATTTACATATCAATCCACACCGGCTGCCACAGGCAAGACAGAGCAATGATTTGGATACACTTCCACCGTGACCATGGAGTTGTGAACCCCCCCCGCAGCTTCTCCCCCAGCAGCAAAGGCTGGATGGTGTTATAGAGAAATGAAAGACAGTGATTGTCACAGTGCTGCCACCACCATCCAGATGCAGATGAGCTCTCTGCAGCAGGTAGACGACTGCATCGTCAACACTCAAATGGGGCTGGTAGGCAAATGGTAGGGGGTCCATCAGTTCCCTCCCCAGTAAGACCAGTCTCTCCAGCACCTTCATTACATGTAGACTTCTTTGGGTCCTTACTCCTTCTCAGAGTCGTTTTGAGTTCCTGCTGCACTCTCCTTTTCTCCTCCAGGGGCCTCATGTACAAAGAGCTGCGTGGATTTCCTCCTGAAACCCGGCGTACGATCAAATACTGAAAACGTCATACGCACAAACGTTTTCAGATGTATGAATCTGTGCGCACGCATGGATCCAGGTACTTTTCCTTCAATCAACGTGGAACTGAGCCACATGTTGGAGTACCTGACGCCTCCCTGTCCACACCCCCAACATAAATACGCAAATGACATTTAAATGAGATCTGCAGCGGAGATTCTCCTCTCTGCACCATCAGAAAGACAAAATATGAGCATGACAGTGAATGAAAATGAAAAGAATTCACGGAGAACAAACTTGAGGCAGATTGTTTAAGTAGAAATGTGCAAAAATGTGCAATTTAGCGCGCTGTTGTCCGGCGTCACACCCCAACAGAAAAGTGAATGGGAGAGTGTGACACGGTCAAAGATGGGGGGTCAGAGAGCAAGTGGTCCCACTTCAAGTTGGATGTGAATCAGAGGACGGCTGCTCATGACTGCTTTTCGTCTTCCAGAGGTGGGGGGAGTTCACGTGGGTGACTCTGGTTTTTCTAAAGGTACATTAATATATATTTGTGAAATGTGTGTTTATACAGTCGCCCCCCCACAGCCTGATGTTGCCCCCCCACAGCCTGATGTCACTGGAAATACTGGATTTATTAGCTGACACAATCTATTACCATAAGAGGACGTGCAGCATCGGGAGTTCTTCCTGCATTTCATGCGTCAGCCTCGGGGGTTTCCTCGTCCCCCGGATGCAGACCTAACCGACCTGCTAGTATGAAATCGCTGTACCAGCCGAGTCCCCCCCCCCCCCCCCCTACTGTGCTGGTATAAATGATTGAACAGAAAATCCTATAGATGTCCTCACAAATTAAGTGCATTAATAAATAAATCTGCATATAAGTGAATTTATTCGCCGGAGAGCGTGGAGGCGCAGCTGGGGGTGTTGCCCACCCAGCCTGGCTTCAGCTCTGCGCACAGAGATGTCTCTGGGAACTTAAAGCGTCTGACCAGCCAGTTATCATTAAATCAGTAAATCTTCTCGACCTCTAAAAACACTCTCTCTGTATATCCACCATTTCTAACGTTTTCTTCCAACTAAAACAGCTGCTGGAGCCTATTTCTGCTCCACTTTGTGCTTTTATATCGGCTCATAATTGCAGACGCAGGTGTTCATTGTTTATGAGGCTGTTTGTTCATGTGTCTGATGACATCATCAGTCTGGGGATGGTTGTTTTCACATTTATGTCTTATAACAGTTTCCAGCGTCGCCTCCGAGTGTCGCCAAAGTCTCCACAGCTGTAGAAACGTTCGTACGCAGCCGTGAAGTTGACGTGAAGCACCGCACATTTCCACGCTCACTCCATTCTTGATACATCTCGACTTTACCGTGGAAATGATCGTACGCCACGTTTTTGTGCGTACGAACCCTTTGTACATGAGGCCCCTGGTCTCTTAAAGGGGAAGTTCAGCATTTTGGCCTCATTTACAAGTGAGGCCCTATGACAAAAATGCTGGCCGAGAACTTTCTCAATCTGCGTACTTGTGCATACTTGCTTGAACTTGTGCGTACTTGCGTGTACTTGTGCGTACTTGCTTGAACTTGTGTGTACTTGTGTGTTCTTGTGCGTACTTGTGCGTACTTGTGTGTACTTGTGTGTACCCAGTCCGTCAAGTAGGCGGAGTCCGTGCTTGTGAACTTCCAGTACGTATCCACAAGTCTGTACTCACAAGTACACGAGTATGTGGTACACACACTAGTTCCAGTACGTACCCACAAGTCTGTACTAACAAGTACACGAGTATGTAGTACACACACTAGTTCCAGTACGTACCCACAAGTGTGTACTCACAACTACACGAGTAGGTAGTACACACACTAGTTCCAGTACATACCCACAAGTGTGTACTCACAAGTACACGAGTATGTAGTACACACACTCTGAAGTGAGAAACGGCTGTGAACTTTTTAATGGAACATGACTTGACGTTATGGATGATGACCTTTAATGAGTCCACGAGCACACAAGTACGCACAAGTACGCGCAAGTACGCGAGGTACGCATAAGTACGCAGAAGTAAGCAGAAGTACGCAGAAGTATGCAGAAGTAAGCAGAAGTACGCGAGGTACGCAGAAGTACGCAGAAGTAAGCAAAAGTACGCAAGGTACGCAGAAGTACGCAGAAGTACGCGAGGTACGCAGAAGTACGCAGAAGTACGCGAGGTACGCAGAAGTAAGCAGAAGTCCGCAGAAGTCCGCAGAAGTAAGCAGAAGTACGCAGAAGTACGCAGAAGTACGCAGAAGTACGCGAGGTACGCAGAAGTAAGCAGAAGTACGCAGAAGTACGCAGAAGTAAGCAGAAGTACGCAGAAGTACGCAGAAGTACGCGAGGTACGCAGAAGTACGCGAGGTACGCAGAAGTACGCAGAAGTACGCGAGGTACGCAGAAGTACGCAGAAGAAAGCAGAAGTATGCAGAAGTACGCGAGGTACGCAGAAGTACGCAAAAGTACGCAGAAGTATGCAGAAGTAAGCAGAAGTACGCGAGGTACGCAGAAGTACGCAGAAGTACGCGAGGTACGCAGAAGTACGCAGAAGTACGCGAGGTACGCAGAAGTAAGCAGAAGTACGCAGAAGTCCGCAGAAGAACGCAGAAGTAAGCAGAAGTAAGCAGAAGTACGCAGAAGTAAGCAGAAGTACGCAGAAGTACGCAGAAGTAAGCAGAAGTACGCAGAAGTACGCGAGGTACGCAGAAGTAAGCAGAAGTACGCAGAAGTACGCAGAAGTAAGCAGAAGTACGCAGAAGTACGCGAGGTACGCAGAAGTACGCGAGGTACGCAGAAGTACGCAGAAGTACGCGAGGTACGCAGAAGTACGCAGAAGTAAGCAGAAGTAAGCAGAAGTACGCAGAAGTAAGCAGAAGTACGCAGAAGTACGCAGAAGTAAGCAGAAGTACGCAGAAGTACGCAGAAGTAAGCAGAAGTACACAGAAGTACGCAGAAGTAAGCAGAAGTATGCAGAAGTACGCAGAAGTAAGCAGAAGTATGCAGAAGTACGCAGAAGTACGCGAGGTACGCAGAAGTACGCAGAAGCAAGCAGAAGTACGCAGAAGTATGCGAGGTACGCAGAAGTACGGAGAAGTACGCAGAAGTACGCGAGGTACGCAGAAGTACGCAGAAGTAAGCAGAAGTACGCAGAAGTACGCAGAAGTACGCGAGGTACGCAGAAGTACGCAGAAGTACGCGAGGTACGCAGAAGTACGCAGAAGTAAGCAGAAGTACGCAGAAGTACGCGAGGTACGCAGAAGTACGCAGAAGTAAGCAGAAGTACGCAGAAGTAAGCAGAAGTAAGCAGAAGTACGCAGAAGTACGGAGAAGTAAGCAGATGTACGCAGAAGTACGCAGAAGTACGCAGAAGTACACAGAAGTACGCAGAAGTACGCAGAAGTACGCAGAAGTAAGCAGAAGTACGCAGAAGTACGGAGAAGTAAGCAGAAGTAAGCAGAAGTACGCGAGGTACGCAGAAGTAAGCAGAAGTACGCAGAAGTAAGCAGAAGTACGCAGAAGTACGCGAGGTACGCAGAAGTACGCAGACGTAAGCAGAAGTACGCAGACGTAAGCAGAAGTACGCAGAAGTACACAGAAGTAAGCAGAAGTACGCAGAAGTACGGAGAAGTAAGCAGAAGTAAGCAGAAGTACGCGAGGTACGCAGAAGTAAGCAGAAGTACGCAGAAGTAAGCAGAAGTACGCAGAAGTACGCGAGGTACGCAGAAGTACGCAGACGTAAGCAGAAGTACGCAGACGTAAGCAGAAGTACGCAGACGTAAGCAGAAGTACGCAGAAGTACACAGAAGTACGCAGAAGTACGCAGAAGTACGCAGAAGTAAGCAGAAGTAAGCAGAAGTACGCATAGGTACGCAGACGTAAGCAGAAGTACGCAGAAGTACGCAGAAGTACGCAGAAGTAAGCAGAAGTAAGCAGAAGTACGCAGAAGTACGCAGAAGTAAGCAGAAGTACGCAGAAGTACGCAGATGTAAGCAGAAGTACGCAGAAGTACGCAGAAGTAAGCAGAAGTACGCAGAAGTATGCAGAAGTACGCAGAAGTAAGCAGAAGTAAGCAGAAGTAAGCAGAAGTACACAGAAGTACGCGAGGTACGCAGAAGTACACAGAAGTACGCAGACGTAAGCAGAAGTACGCAGACGTAAGCAGAAGTAAGCAGAAGTAAGCAGAAGTACACAGAAGTACGCAGAAGTACGCAGAAGTAAGCAGAAGTAAGCAGAAGTACGCAGAAGTAAGCAGAAGTACGCAGACGTAAGCAGAAGTACGCAGAAGTACACAGAAGTACACAGAAGTACGCAGAAGTAAGCAGAAGTACGCAGAAGAACGCAGAAGTACGCAGAAGTACGCAGAAGTACGCAGATGTAAGCAGAAGTACGCAGAAGTACGCAGAAGTACGCAGAAGTACGCAGAAGTACGCAGAAGTAAGCAGAAGTACGCAGAAGTACACAGAAGTATGCAGAAGTACGCAGAAGTAAGCAGAAGTAAGCAGAAGTACACAGAAGTACGCAGAAGTAAGCAGAAGTAAGCAGAAGTAAGCAGAAGTACACAGAAGTACGCGAGGTACGCAGAAGTACACAGAAGTACGCAGACGTAAGCAGAAGTACGCAGACGTAAGCAGAAGTACGCAGAAGTACACAGAAGTACGCAGAGTGAGAAACGGCCACGTCTCTGAGGACACAGAAGTTGTGAGAAGTTCTGGTTCCGATCCGGGTGAAGTTGGACCACAACGCTAACATCTGTAAATGACACGTTTCAGGATCAGAGTCATGAAAAACGTTTGTCAAAAATCACCCAAAAGGCTTTTCACTGTTCCGGTTACATCATATTTATGATCCATCACTCACTTTTAGTCGATAGCTGATAATCGATACGATGTACTTCAGCAAACAGAAAGCTGATGGATCATTTTATTGATCCTTTGTGAATATTTATAACAAATACTTTTTCAGGTGATTGGCAGACGTCAAACCAGCATCCAACAACAAACCAACTTCACCGCAGTCTCGTTCGTGAGTCTCGTCCTCGTCCACGTGAATCTGAAAGCAGAACCACCTGAGATCCCCCCCCACCCAAACGGACCGAGGCTCGCGGACTCCGCATGCGTCATTAATGCGTGCTGATAAATGTGAATGTTTTCGGCGAACAGACTTTTAGTCCTGAAGGTCCAGCAGGTCCTGGATCTACAGACCTGCAGAGACCAGCTGGACTCGGCTTTACTGGTTTAACTGAAGACAAGTAGCCGAAACCAGAACCCTGGACTGGAAACCAGTAAAACTCAGAGACATGACTGGTTTTAAAGACTGCGTACCAGTCTGGACTTTACTGACCTGTAGACCTGCAGCAGGACCAGATCCTGCTCTGGTCCCGGTGGACGGGTTCTGGTCCTGGTTCTGCTCTTCCATCCCGGTTCTGGTCTGGTCCTGGTTCTGCTCTTCCATCCCGGTCCTGGTGGACTGGTTCTGGTCCTGGTTCTGCTCTTCCATCCCGGTCCCGGTCTGCTCCTGGTTCTGCTCTTCCATCCCGGTCCCGGTCTGGTCCTGGTCCATGAAGTCCTGCAGCTCCGCTCTGACTGAAAGACTGTGTGAGCAGCGGACGGCGCGAGCTCCCGGTCTGGTGGTGCGTTCAGGGTCGCTGGGAAACAGGAGCCGTGCAGCGGAAGTTCCATCAAGAAGCCGGAAGTGATGAAAGTCAAAGATGGCGGCTTTTGTGGAGAAAGAGGAGAAAGAAAAGAGAGAAGATGTTCCAGATGTTTATTTATGACACCAACACACAAACAACAGCTGCTGTTTACCGTCAAGCTGACAAACGCAGAGTTACGGAGCTCCCTGAACGCAGCACTGGCTTCTTTTCCTCGTTTTAAACAATCTTTATTCACACAAACACAATGAACAAAAACACATCTGTCTAATTGTATTTAATACTTATTATTTATCTCCATGATTTTATTGTTTACTTTTATTTATTTATTTATTGTTATTTCTATCTTTATTTATTTTTAACAGATTTGTTTCCTGTTTTATTTATAGTGGATAAATAAAACTCCATAAACGTCCGCAGGTCCGTCTCCATGACAACGTGATGCAGGAATCATTTATCTTTAATATAAATATGATGTTTGTGATGACGTTTCTCTGGACTTCATGGGGGGTCTCCAGCAGAGACCGAGGTCTTTGGGGTCCTAAAGAGGAAACTTGGTGTAAACAACATCAACAGATACTTGGGGGGGGGGGGGGGGGAGGAAACTTCAGGGTTAATCCTGTGTTCAGATCTGAGCCCAGTCAGCAGGATCCTCCTCCCATCAACTGCAGGAGCTAAACCAGCATTAACATTCACCCCCCCAGGGGGGGTTAAGAAAAAGGGGAGACATCCCCCTCCCCCAGAAAAAAAAAAAAAAAAAAAAAAAAAAAAAAAAAAAGAAAAGAAAAAAAAAAAAAAAAAAAAGAAGGGGGGGGGGGGGGGTCCAGTATTCACTGTAACTTCATAGAGGTTTCCAAGTCTTTTCAAATGAACTTAAGGACCCGTTGAGGGAGAATCGAAGCTTTTCCAGCCTGACTGTCAGTAATACGTCCTTCACCCATCTGTGATGAGGATGAGGATGAGGATGAGGATGAGTCTCCTGGCCAGCAGGGTGACGAAGCCCAGAACAGTCTGAATGATTTTAGAGTCCCCCCCCCCCCCTGGCTGACAGACGTGAGTTCTATGCCACATCTGCTTCTCTGCCCTCCAGACAACGTCCCAGTGCTGCAGCAACAGGTGTGTGTGTGTTTGTGACATGCAGGTGTGTGTGTGTGTGTGTTTATGAATGGGGTGTGGGGGGGGGGGGGGGGGGGACGGACGGACGGACTGGAATATGACGACGTTCCCGCTTTCATGTGTTGTTTCATGAAGAGAGTCCCACATCAAAGGCTTTTTATGGTGTTTGATGTGATTAATGACATGCAGGTGTGTGTGTGTGTGTGTGTGTGTGTGTGTGTGTGTGTGTGGTGTGTGTGTGTGTGTGTGTGTGCGTGTGTGTGTGTGTGTGTGTGTGTGTGTGTGTGTTTATGACATGCAGGTGTGTGTGTGTTTATGGGGGGGGGGGCTGGAATATGACGACGTTCCCGCTTTCATGTGTTGCTTCATGAAGAGAGTCACACATCAAAGGCTTTTTATGGTGTTTGATGCTATTTATGACATGCAGCTGCATGGGGGTGGGGGGTTAGCTTAGAGGCTTTTTAATGAAAGAAGTGATCTAATTCAGCCAGCCTGACTGGGGGTTGGGAGAGGAGGAGGAGAATAGAGGAAAAGTTTTTCTCCAGAATCCAGTAAAAGATCTCAGTCAGAGTTTTAACACCAGCAGTACCAGGATTTTCAGATTTCCCCCCACCCACCAGTCACCCCCCACCCCTAACTACCATGGTTAATTGCCCTATCCTGTCCCTGTTGTTTTACAAATGAGGGAATGTGGATGTCACAGCCTCTTCTTTTTATCATTCTCTGGGCCTCTAAGCAGGTTCTTTATACCTGCTTATCCTTTTCACATACACAAGCTTCTATGTTATTTCAATAACATAACATTTTTATTCACAGACGCTACTTTACAATATATATATATATATATATATATATACTACTCACAAAAAGTTAGGGATATTTAACTTTCAGATTTTGGAGAACAGCATGATGTTCAATAGATATTTAACCATTGAATAATGTTCATGCGCATTGAAAAGTTTATAGAAAGTCTAATTCAGGTCACCTGCAGAGGTTGTAGTGGATTTTAGGTTCATTCTATCATACAAAAACTCAAATATCCCTAATGTTTTGTGAGTAGTGTATATATATATACATAAAATATAATTTATCACGTTATATGTGTATATTGAAGTTATCAAGCTAGAATATCAATATTAACAGATATCGGGTTTTTTTCTAGTGTAATTGCTTCCTGTTCAGGTGGGATAATAGTGTAGCATCTATGTGCAAATTCTTTATTCTGTTTACATTTTTTACTTTTTCATCCCACTATACCTGCTGGTTTCCATATTATGACTTTATTTATGTTTTTGTATTGATGTAGCTGCTGCAGTGGAATATTAATCTGGATGAACAGAGTATCCATCTATCTGCCTTCCTGTCTTTTTCATTTGATTCCTACTGCAAGAACAGTAAAACTCCAGTTTATAGGCCACATTGTGATTCTCAGATTATTTTATTTATATTATATTATTTTATATTTCTTTTTCATAATAATAATAATAATGATTATGATTATTATTATGATTATTATTATTATTTAAAGCCCAAAGCTAAGCTCTCACGTCACCAGTTTGGTTGGTTCGGCTCTGAAGAGGAAACCTCTGACTCCAGATCATGTGTGAATATTTTATAGAGAAAATGAGGAAATGATCTGAAGACTTTAGCCCCGTTTCCACCCGCGGGTCTGGGCCAGGCCGGATCGGATGGGTTTGGGTTCGGATGTGTTGATTTCACGCTGTGTCCCCACAGCAACCTGTACCCTTATTCTGGAGGCGGAGAATTAGCTGGACAGCGCTGCTACGTGATTGTGTGACATCATCGCCGTGTAACGCAGTTTAACCAAAAACACTGCACCACACGTGACAGAAACAGAAAGGAGCCCCCCCGGCTTTGTTTTTACGCTTGGTCACGCGGGAAGTGGCGGATTTTTCAATGAATCAGCTGATTGCTTTGTGTTAGCTCCACCTCTTTGGTCCGGATCGGTTAGATCAGTACCCCCACCGAAGGGTACCAAAAAAGTAGGCCGGGTCGGGTCGGATATAAGGGTACCCGTCCCAGTTTTTATCTGTGGAGACGCAAAAAAACGTGGACCGATCCGGCCCGACCCGACCCAGACCCGCTGGTGGAAACGGGGCTTTGGAGTCTGGTAGACTAGAGGTCCACAGAGGAAAGCCTGAAGCTGCTCTGAATGTTTTATTATCATCAGCTGAGCTCCGCTAACCGGTATTGGTATCGGTATTGGTATTGGTATCGGTATTGGTATCGGTATTGGTATCGGTATTGGTATTGGTATCGGTATTGGTATCGGTATTGGTATCGGTATTGAGGTATCGGTATTGGTATCGGTATTGGTATCGGTATTGGTATTGGTATCGGTATCTGCGGTATCGGTCCTCTTATTACAAACAGCTCTGCAGCAGGTTTCTCTGAAATGACGTCATAAACTGTTTATCAGCGGGGGTCCCGTTATACCAAACGTGGCCTCTCCCTCCCCATCCTGCAGCCTGGATGCTGAACAGCAGCCCCCCCTCCTACAGACCAGCCCCGGCTTCCTCTCTAGTCACGCGGCCTACGGGCTGGAAAGCATCTGCACCAGGATCTGGATGCTGGACTGGTCTTCCAGCTTTTCATCATGTCCATCTTCTAAATTGTGTCACGGTTGTTAGTTGTTGTGTAGCTGCTGATACCGATGGTTCAATGTGGAGCTGGAGCAACGCGGTGACGTCAAAGCTGCCGCATAACGGCGTCCTGACCATAAAAACAGAAAACGTCGCTACGTTTTTCTCTTATTTGCTCATATTTTTCATGTATTTTTCAACTGGCAAATGAATAAATTTAGTTTGGATGGCAGTTTCATTTCCATCCATCAATCCTGACTTATTTTAGGAGCAAAGTGTAAATTAGAGGGTGAAATCTGTAGCGCGTGCTCCCATTTTTTTGTTGTACTCGCACCAATATATTTTTGGGCGCATATTCGAGTAAAACGCGCGCACGGTACAGCCCTGAGTGTTCCCGTTGTCCCGTGCAGCCGCTGGCAGGTAAACTGCGGCTCCTTCCCAGATGATTTTGGAAAAACACGGCGCATTTTCCACCTTTCAAAGGGACGACATGTCCGGGTAAAAGAGGACGTAAAGTCACTTTATAATACGAAGTATGCATAAATATACGAATAAATATACGAGGCACGGGACAAGAGCCCCGCTATACCGCTGGTTTCAAAGCGGATGAATGGATGGATAGTTTACTCTGAGAAAGCAGCGGAGTTTGGAAGTGAAACTAACGAGTTGGAGATGATTTCACCACAGATGCTCCTCAGCATTCAGGTGGAGAAAAGAGGATCATTATAATCGAGCTGGACTGTATGACATTACAGGCTGATTGTGGCTGAACTGTATGACATTACAGGCTGATTGTGGCTGGACTGTATGACATTACAGGCTGATTGTGGCTGGACTGTATGACATTACAGGCTGATTGTGCTGGACTGTATGACATTACAGGCTGATTGTGCTGGACTGTATGACATTACAGGCTGATTGTGCTGGACTGTCTGACATTACAGGCTGATTGTGGCTGAACTGTATGACGTTACAGGCTGATTGTGGCTGGACTGTATGACATTACAGGCTGATTGTGCTGGACTGTCTGACATTACAGGCTGATTGTGGCTGAACTGTATGACATTACAGGCTGATTGTGCTGGACTGTCTGACATTACAGGCTGATTGTGGCTGGACTGTATGACATTACAGGCTGATTGTGGCTGGACTGTATGACATTACAGGCTGATTGTGGCTGGACTGTCTGACATTACAGGCTGATTGTGGCTGGACTGTATGACATTACAGGCTGATTGTGGCTGGACTGTATGACATTACAGGCTGATTGTGCTGGACTGTATGACATTACAGGCTGATTGTGGCTGGACTGTATGACATTACAGGCTGATTGTGCTGGACTGTATGACATTACAGGCTGATTGTGGCTGAACTGTATGACATTACAGGCTGATTGTGGCTGGACTGTATGACATTACAGGCTGATTGTGGCTGGACTGTATGACATTACAGGCTGATTGTGGCTGGACTGTATGACATTACAGGCTGATTGTGCTGGACTGTATGACATTACAGGCTGATTGTGGCTGGACTGTATGACATTACAGGCTGATTGTGCTGGACTGTATGACATTACAGGCTGATTGTGCTGGACTGTATGACATTACAGGCTGATTGTGCTGGACTGTATGACATTACAGGCTGATTGTGGCTGGACTGTATGACATTACAGGCTGATTGTGCTGGACTGTCTGACATTACAGGCTGATTGTGCTGGACTGTCTGACATTACAGGCTGATTGTGCTGGACTGTATGACATTACAGGCTGATTGTGCTGGACTGTCTGACATTACAGGCTGATTGTGGCTGGACTGTATGACATTACAGGCTGATTGTGCTGGACTGTATGACATTACAGGCTGATTGTGCTGGACTGTATGACATTACAGGCTGATTGTGCTGGACTGTATGACATTACAGGCTGATTGTGCTGAACTGTATGACATTACAGGCTGATTGTGCTGGACTGTATGACATTACAGGCTGATTGTGGCTGGACTGTATGACATTACAGGCTGATTGTGCTGGACTGTCTGACATTACAGGCTGATTGTGCTGGACTGTATGACATTACAGGCTGATTGTGCTGGACTGTATGACATTACAGGCTGATTGTGGCTGGACTGTATGACATTACAGGCTGATTGTGCTGGACTGTCTGACATTACAGGCTGATTGTGCTGGACTGTATGACATTACAGGCTGATTGTGCTGGACTGTCTGACATTACAGGCTGATTGTGGCTGGACTGTCTGACATTACAGGCTGATTGTGCTGGACTGTATGACATTACAGGCTGATTGTGCTGGACTGTATGACATTACAGGCTGATTGTGCTGAACTGTATGACATTACAGGCTGATTGTGCTGGACTGTATGACATTACAGGCTGATTGTGGCTGGACTGTATGACATTACAGGCTGATTGTGCTGAACTGTATGACATTACAGGCTGATTGTGCTGGACTGTATGACATTACAGGCTGATTGTGGCTGGACTGTATGACATTACAGGCTGATTGTGGCTGGACTGTATGACATTACAGGCTGATTGTGGCTGGACTGTATGACATTACAGGCTGATTGTGCTGGACTGTATGACATTACAGGCTGATTGTGGCTGGACTGTATGACATTACAGGCTGATTGTGGCTGGACTGTATGACATTACAGGCTGATTGTGCTGGACTGTATGACATTACAGGCTGATTGTGGCTGGACTGTATGACATTACAGGCTGATTGTGGCTGGACTGTATGACATTACAGGCTGATTGTGGCTGGACTGTATGACATTACAGGCTGATTGTGCTGGACTGTATGACATTACAGGCTGATTGTGGCTGGACTGTATGACATTACAGGCTGATTGTGGCTGAACTGTATGACATTACAGGCTGATTGTGGCTGGACTGTCTGACATTACAGGCTGATTGTGGCTGGACTGTATGACATTACAGGCTGATTGTGCTGGACTGTATGACATTACAGGCTGATTGTGGCTGGACTGTATGACATTACAGGCTGATTGTGGCTGGACTGTCTGACATTACAGGCTGATTGTGGCTGGACTGTATGACATTACAGGCTGATTGTGCTGGACTGTATGACATTACAGGCTGATTGTGGCTGGACTGTATGACATTACAGGCTGATTGTGGCTGGACTGTCTGACATTACAGGCTGATTGTGGCTGGACTGTCTGACATTACAGGCTGATTGTGCTGGACTGTATGACATTACAGGCTGATTGTGGCTGGACTGTCTGACATTACAGGCTGATTGTGGCTGGACTGTCTGACATTACAGGCTGATTGTGGCTGGACTGTCTGACATTACAGGCTGATTGTGGCTGGACTGTCTGACATTACAGGCTGATTGTGGCTGGACTGTATGACATTACAGGCTGATTGTGGCTGGACTGTATGACATTACAGGCTGATTGTGGCTGGACTGTATGACATTACAGGCTGATTGTGGCTGGACTGTCTGACATTACAGGCTGATTGTGGCTGGACTGTATGACATTACAGGCTGATTGTGGCTGAACTGTATGACATTACAGGCTGATTGTGGCTGGACTGTATGACATTACAGGCTGATTGTGGCTGGACTGTATGACATTACAGGCTGATTGTGGCTGGACTGTATGACATTACAGGCTGATTGTGCTGGACTGTATGACATTACAGGCTGATTGTGGCTGGACTGTATGACATTACAGGCTGATTGTGCTGGACTGTATGACATTACAGGCTGATTGTGCTGGACTGTATGACATTACAGGCTGATTGTGCTGGACTGTATGACATTACAGGCTGATTGTGGCTGGACTGTATGACATTACAGGCTGATTGTGCTGGACTGTCTGACATTACAGGCTGATTGTGCTGGACTGTCTGACATTACAGGCTGATTGTGCTGGACTGTATGACATTACAGGCTGATTGTGCTGGACTGTCTGACATTACAGGCTGATTGTGGCTGGACTGTATGACATTACAGGCTGATTGTGCTGGACTGTATGACATTACAGGCTGATTGTGCTGGACTGTATGACATTACAGGCTGATTGTGCTGGACTGTATGACATTACAGGCTGATTGTGCTGGACTGTATGACATTACAGGCTGATTGTGCTGAACTGTATGACATTACAGGCTGATTGTGCTGGACTGTATGACATTACAGGCTGATTGTGGCTGGACTGTATGACATTACAGGCTGATTGTGCTGGACTGTCTGACATTACAGGCTGATTGTGCTGGACTGTATGACATTACAGGCTGATTGTGCTGGACTGTATGACATTACAGGCTGATTGTGGCTGGACTGTATGACATTACAGGCTGATTGTGCTGGACTGTCTGACATTACAGGCTGATTGTGCTGGACTGTCTGACATTACAGGCTGATTGTGGCTGGACTGTATGACATTACAGGCTGATTGTGCTGGACTGTATGACATTACAGGCTGATTGTGCTGGACTGTATGACATTACAGGCTGATTGTGCTGGACTGTATGACATTACAGGCTGATTGTGCTGGACTGTATGACATTACAGGCTGATTGTGCTGGACTGTATGACATTACAGGCTGATTGTGCTGAACTGTATGACATTACAGGCTGATTGTGCTGGACTGTATGACATTACAGGCTGATTGTGGCTGGACTGTATGACATTACAGGCTGATTGTGCTGAACTGTATGACATTACAGGCTGATTGTGCTGGACTGTATGACATTACAGGCTGATTGTGGCTGGACTGTATGACATTACAGGCTGATTGTGGCTGGACTGTATGACATTACAGGCTGATTGTGGCTGGACTGTATGACATTACAGGCTGATTGTGCTGGACTGTATGACATTACAGGCTGATTGTGGCTGGACTGTATGGCATTACAGGCTGATTGTGGCTGGACTGTATGACATTACAGGCTGATTGTGCTGGACTGTATGACATTACAGGCTGATTGTGGCTGGACTGTATGACATTACAGGCTGATTGTGGCTGGACTGTATGACATTACAGGCTGATTGTGGCTGGACTGTATGACATTACAGGCTGATTGTGCTGGACTGTATGACATTACAGGCTGATTGTGGCTGGACTGTATGACATTACAGGCTGATTGTGGCTGAACTGTATGACATTACAGGCTGATTGTGGCTGGACTGTCTGACATTACAGGCTGATTGTGGCTGGACTGTATGACATTACAGGCTGATTGTGCTGGACTGTATGACATTACAGGCTGATTGTGGCTGGACTGTATGACATTACAGGCTGATTGTGGCTGGACTGTCTGACATTACAGGCTGATTGTGGCTGGACTGTATGACATTACAGGCTGATTGTGCTGGACTGTATGACATTACAGGCTGATTGTGGCTGGACTGTATGACATTACAGGCTGATTGTGGCTGGACTGTCTGACATTACAGGCTGATTGTGGCTGGACTGTATGACATTACAGGCTGATTGTGCTGGACTGTATGACATTACAGGCTGATTGTGGCTGGACTGTCTGACATTACAGGCTGATTGTGGCTGGACTGTCTGACATTACAGGCTGATTGTGGCTGGACTGTCTGACATTACAGGCTGATTGTGGCTGGACTGTCTGACATTACAGGCTGATTGTGGCTGGACTGTATGACATTACAGGCTGATTGTGGCTGGACTGTATGACATTACAGGCTGATTGTGGCTGGACTGTATGACATTACAGGCTGATTGTGGCTGGACTGTCTGACATTACAGGCTGATTGTGGCTGGACTGTATGACATTACAGGCTGATTGTGCTGGACTGTATGACATTACAGGCTGATTGTGGCTGGACTGTCTGACATTACAGGCTGATTGTGGCTGGACTGTATGACATTACAGGCTGATTGTGGCTGGACTGTCTGACATTACAGGCTGATTGTGGCTGGACTGTATGACATTACAGGCTGATTGTGCTGGACTGTATGACATTACAGGCTGATTGTGGCTGGACTGTATGACATTACAGGCTGATTGTGGCTGGACTGTATGACATTACAGGCTGATTGTGCTGGACTGTATGACATTACAGGCTGATTGTGGCTGGACTGTCTGACATTACAGGCTGATTGTGCTGGACTGTATGACATTACAGGCTGATTGTGGCTGGACTGTCTGACATTACAGGCTGATTGTGGCTGGACTGTCTGACATTACAGGCTGATTGTGGCTGGACTGTATGACATTACAGGCTGATTGTGGCTGGACTGTATGACATTACAGGCTGATTGTGGCTGGACTGTATGACATTACAGGCTGATTGTGGCTGGACTGTATGACATTACAGGCTGATTGTGGCTGGACTGTCTGACATTACAGGCTGATTGTGGCTGGACTGTATGACATTACAGGCTGATTGTGCTGGACTGTCTGACATTACAGGCTGATTGTGCTGGACTGTATGACATTACAGGCTGATTGTGGCTGGACTGTATGACATTACAGGCTGATTGTGGCTGGACTGTCTGACATTACAGGCTGATTGTGGCTGGACTGTATGACATTACAGGCTGATTGTGGCTGGACTGTATGACATTACAGGCTGATTGTGCTGGACTGTATGACATTACAGGCTGATTGTGGCTGGACTGTATGACATTACAGGCTGATTGTGCTGGACTGTCTGACATTACAGGCTGATTGTGCTGGACTGTATGACATTACAGGCTGATTGTGGCTGGACTGTATGACATTACAGGCTGATTGTGGCTGGACTGTCTGACATTACAGGCTGATTGTGGCTGGACTGTATGACATTACAGGCTGATTGTGGCTGGACTGTCTGACATTACAGGCTGATTGTGCTGGACTGTCTGCAAGAACGCACTGCTGCTGTTCCGGGACTTATTTGCATAATAGAAGCAGAGTTGATGAGGCGTTCATGGCCCTTAAAATTCCAGAAGCCGACAAACCTCGTTGGGATTTTAAGTGTTAATGAATGTTGGAAAACCACCTCTGGACCTGGACCCCCCCCCCTCACAGGGACAGTTGTGGTCAACGACGTGTGAAAACAGCAGGAGGGGGTGTCCTCTAGACTTCTACAGAACTGGTCCATGCCCCCCCGGTGTGCGCATGAATGCATCTCATTAATATTCAGACATCCTGCATCAGCGGGACCGTGGGAAGAAAGTGGGAACAATAGTTCCTCCTGAAGGACCCGGCAGGGGGGGGGGGTTTCAGAGATGAAGCAGCTGCTGCGTTCAGGGAGCTCCGTAACTCTGCGTTTGTCAGCTTGACGGTAAACAGCAGCTGTTGTTTGTGTGTTGGTGTCATAAATAAACATCTGGAACATCTTCTCTCTTTTCTTTCTCCTCTTTCTCCACAAAAGCCGCCATCTTTCACTTTCATCACTTCCGGCTTCTCGATGGAACTTCCGCTGCACGGCTCCTGTTTCCCAGCGACCCTGAACGCACCACCAGACCGGGAGCTCGCGCCGTCCGCTGCTCACACAGTCTTTCAGTCGGAGCGGAGCTGCAGGACTTCATGGACCAGAACCAGACCAGGACCGGGATGGAAGAGCAGAACCAGGACCAGACCAGAACCGGGATGGAAGAGCAGAACCAGGACCAGACCAGGACCGGGATGGAAGAGCAGAACCAGGACCAGACCAGGACCGGGATGGAAGAGCAGAACCAGGACCAGAACCCGTCCACCAGGACCAGAGCAGGATCTGGTCTTGCTGCAGGTCTACAGGTCAGTAAAGTCCAGACTGGTTTTACTGGTTTCACGGACAAAAGTCCAGAGAAACGTCATCACAAACATATTTATATTAAAGGTGTCATAATCTGCTGTTTTACATCCACAATCCTTCTTAAATTATCTTCAAATGAATTTTAAATTCTAGTTGGGTGGGAGGAAAATTTAATGAGCTGATTTTAACCTCTTTTAATCTCCAACTATTGTTTATCGCGAGAACACGTACGAGAATCAGAGCTGTCTGTAAGCGCGTTCACGAGGAAACGTCAAAGCTAAACAAAGTTTTATCAGGACAGAGCAGGTGAAGGAAATGATGTCCCAGCAGAGAAAAACGTGATAAAAACGTAACGGTGCGGTTGATGGAGAGGATCCGGAGTAAAAGGGCTGGACTCTGATGAATATAAGGAGCGGACGTCTGACGTGAAGCTAACCAAACACTGTTAGCTTCTGTAGCTACATTAGCAGCTTGTCCGCTCGTCTACCACCGTTTACTGGCGTTGTAGTTCACATATACGACATGAAAAATGTGAATTACACTACAGCAGCTTTCCCCTACATCTATATAAACCAATACTACGTGTATGACTGATTTATGCAACAAAATGTTCGTAATTAGTGTAAGTAAATGTAACATTACAGGAGCTTCTAAAACTGCTAACACAGACTTCCGAGTTGAACTGGAACGCAGCATAAGTTACACAAGCAGCAACTGCGGTAAAGCCAACCGTCATTTATCAGCCGGCGCTCGCGGTTCAAATTCAGTTGCGCAAAACACCAGATATTACGGTAGTGCTTGCTCGCGCTCCGAGAGGGAGGAGGGGGGGCAGAATGGATTGAAAGGACTTTGTCCTCCGCAAGTGCAGCTGTGTTCATACCCATGCAGTTATTATACGTTTCTGTTGGTCAACAATAATCATTTTACTGAACTGTTTCCAAATATGACAAACAACAGGTCCCTTTGCAGAGAAGCTCCCTGCTACAACAGGTTTGGAAAATTGTTAAAGGAAAACTCTAAAAAGTGACACAAACTCTCTGGATTCTAGTTCTGGACCATCTCAGGTATCACCACTGAGAAAATGAGAAGATTTTACTGTCCAGTTTAGGAGAAAATGAAGGCTGAATTATGCTTCTATGCTCGTCTCTTTGGCTTTACTGTGTTGGCCGAAAATTTGTAATTGGATTCTTGTTACAGGAAAAACATGAAAGATGACACAAGACCCCCCCCCCCCCCCCCCCCCTCCTCCCTCTCGGAGCGCGAGCAAGCACTACCGTAATATCTGGTGTTTTGCGCAACTGAACTTTAACCGTGCGTGTCGGCTGATAAACGGCTCACTTCACCGCAGGCGGAGTCAGTAACTCACCTGATCTCAGGTCCCACAACTCATCAAGCAGCAAGCAGACACTTTTCCCAGAGTCGGAGTCAGTAACTAAAGAAACTGAAGTAACTAAAGTAACTGAAGTAACTAAAGTAAGTGAAGTAACTGTGACTGCTGTGGTTGTCAGGAGCAGGTGGAGCTGAAGGAGTGCTCTGTGGTGATGAATCCTCTCGGCTTTGGAAAGCAGCTGCTGGATGAGTTGGGGGATGGTGTCTCTGCTTGTTCTTCAAGTGTGTGTTCTCCACTTCCTGAAGGCAGAAAGGTCAGTAGGATGAAGATACTTGATTCTTTCACTGGAAGCTGATGATCAACACCATTCAGTCCCAAAGCTTCACTGCAGAAACAAATCCGGAGAACTTTCTATTTTCCTTCAGGAGACGCGAGCGGATCGTCAGAGACCGGCTGCCTCGAAGAGGAAGACTGCAGAGATGAAGGTTTGTTACCGCTCTTCCTCAGCTGGAGTTGCTAATCCTGCTCAGAAACGGGTCTCGTTCTACTGGGTGAACTGGTCCTTCCTTCCTCACAGCATCAACACGTTGAGCCTCACCAGACTTCTCACACATGATTTCTTTCCATATTATTTGCCAGCGTTTATAGAATCTTAGATTTAAACCATTTTTAATGTAATCCAGCCTAGGGCTGGGCGATATGGACCAAAAGTCATATCTCTATATATTTAGGCTGAATATCGATATTTTTTTTTTTTTTTTTTTTTTTTTTTTTTATACTGGTATGATCCCCGAGGGGAAATTAGGGCTCTGCATTTCACCCATCTCTGTACTGTGAGTATCAGAGAGCAGTGGGCTGCTACTTAAAGCGCCCGGGGAGCAGTTGGTGGGGGGTTAAGGACCTTGCTCAGGGGTCCACAGTGGTTCACCCAGGAGTCGTGTCGGGGGATCGAACCCGGGTCCTCCGCGCCCAAACCCACGACGCTACCACTGGGCTATCCACTCCCCAAATATATATATATATATAGATATACGATATATATCCCAATATTTTCATCGCAAAGTGAGAGTAAATATTTTGTTACCGGCAGACCCAAATATGACATTACAAGTAGTTTTTATTTAAACAGACCGGATAAAATAATGCTCAGCTGTTCAAAGAATGATAAAATGTTAACAGAAATACTGTAAAATACTTTATGTAATAATACTCGCAAATGCAAGTAAGGAACATTACACAGAATTAAATGTAACAAACCCTAGTTAGGTTAGCATTTATATAAAAAGACAAAACAAACACACATTGAACTCCACATCTCGATATGTGCGATATGGTCCAATTCAATATCTCATTTAAAAATATATCGATATATTTTTCATATCGATATATCGCCCAGCCCTAATCCAGCCTGGTGAGTTTATGTCTCAGCCTACAACAGAAACTTCTGTCTGCGAGCATTGTGACATCATCGCTGCGACCTCAGCTCCGACCTCAGGATCCAGCGACGGGGTAGAATGCTCCCCCCCCCACCCCTAAAGAGTATTTAGCGCTTCATCACCCATTAGTATTAAAAAAAATGGACATGAACGTTTGTTTTTTTAAATTCCCGCCTCACGTCCCTTTAACCAGTCATGGAGAAAGTCACACGAGCACCTCGAACGTTCAACCCGATCGTGACACGTTACTTCGCGTCAGCACGAGCGTACGTGCCGCAGGTACGCTGGGAACACGTGGACGCCACGATGCGGCCGCGTCGCCAGCAGCCAGCATGTTCCAGCACCAATCCCCCCCCCCCGTTCTCACTCTTCAGGTGCTCCAAGCTTTGGCTTTGGAGGCCATGGAGGCCATGGAGGTCACGGTGGTCCGGACCAGCGGGCGTCCAGATCCGTGCTCCTTGCCTTGCTGATCGGTTTTCATTCAGTTCTAACGCCCCTGGTTTTTCTTTTAGGTGTTTAAGTTTGGCCGCCTGTAGTTCCTCCAGCCTCCGGACTTCACCATTTAACCCCCCTGTGGACCAGTGTTGTTGTTGCAGCTATCTGAGATTTAGTCTTCGTCTTTCTGATGAAAATGCTGATTAGTTTTAGTCCCATTTTAGTCTCTGATAGTTTAAGTCGGCGAAATTAAAAAACGTTTTAGTCTAGTTTTTGTCAGTTTGGCTAAATTTGAAAAAAGAACAGAAAAACTGGCCCCTAAGGAGCCATGCTGCGGTCACATGTGAGCATGTAGGTTTGTACAAATATATGAAAACAGAAAGAAAGACTACGTTGCAGTGCAAGTGAAGACAGCAGTTAATGGTGAGGAGAGTGCGTCGTGTTGTCTTATGATCATGTGACACCTGGAAGTTTAATTTAGTTGTTTTATTTTATCGTGTATCTTTTCTTTACCTGCCAAAGGACTGCTGATGCTAATTAGCTTGCTAATGATAATCCAACATGTTGCTATATGTTCATTAATATGTACTGTCCCTGTCAGATAAACAAAAAGTTTGAAGATAAAATAAATGCACAGAATTTTAACGCTTCTCATAAAAATACTGAATGCAAAAAAGTTTTTGACACAAACCATCAATTTATTGCAAAATTAAGGTAAAATACAGCAAATATCTTAAATTACGAACCATTTGGGAGTTGAAATAGTCGGCTCTTTAGTTACTGAATCAAAAGAGCCAGCTCTTTAGGAACCGAATCAAGGGTAAACATGTTTATTTCTGCTGTAAACATGTTTATTCCTGCTGTAAACATGTTTATTTCTGCTGTAAACATGTTTATTTCTGCTGTAAACATGTTTATTCCTGCTGTAAGCATGTTTATTCCTGCTGTAAACATGTTTATTCCTGCTGTAAACATGTTTATTTCTGCTGTAAACATGTTTATTTCTGCTGTAAACATGTTTATTCCTGCTGTAAGCATGTTTATTCCTGCTGTAAGCATGTTTATTTCTGCTGTAAACAAGTTTATTTCTGCTGTAAACAAGTTTATTCCTGCTGTAAACATGTTTATTCCTGCTGTAAGCATGTTTATTTCTGCTGTAAGCATGTTTATTTCTGCTGTAAACATGTTTATTTCTGCTGCAAACATGTTTATTTCTGCTGTAAACATGTTTATTTCTGCTGTAAACGTGTTTATTTCTGCTGCAAACGTGTTTATTTCTGCTGTAAACATGTTTATTTCTGCTGCAAACATGTTTATTTCTGCTGCAAACATGTTTATTTCTGCTGTAAAAGTTATTTCGCCACGTTTGGGAACCGAATCAAAGGAGCCAGCTCTTTTGGAACCGAATCAAAAGAGCCGGCTCTTTGGTTACCGAATCAAAAGAGTCAGATCTTTAGGAACCGAATCAAAAGAGTCTGCTCTTTAGGAACCGAATCGAAAGAGACGGATCTTTAGGAACCGAATCAAAAGAACCGGCTCTCTGAAAGAGACGAACATCCCACTGTTTCAAATCAACGCAGCCAAGCAGCTGCGTGTCCACACCAAAGACTGTATATAATTACTGGACGTAGCTTCCGGCCTCTTCTGAGTAGAGAAATGTGAAGCCAGGTGGGCGTGTCTTACCGTCGCCATCTTGCCGTGTCACGTACGTCGTCACTCCAGGAAAATACTAAAATGGGTACAGTGCGGTGATTGACAGCTGACGTACTGTGGGCTAAACGCTAACTGGGCTAACACGAAACTAAGAGGAGCTAACAAAGATAAGCCCCCTAAGCGGCATGGTTAAGGTAAGACGTGCTTAGACTTGCAATTCGCTGACTAAACACCGCCGTTGTGCGACTCTGTAACAAACTGAGACCTTATTAAGAGCAAAGAAGGAGCTAACTAGGAGCCTCCGGTCGGCAGGCGGAGCTTCCGGTCTGCCGCATGTCAATCATAAGGACACGCCCATAATTATGTGTAATTTGAAAAATAAATTACATCTAAATGAATGAGTTATAAAAAAAACCCCCCCCCCCCCCCCCAAACACACACACACACACACACACCCCCCCACAGTTGACATGGAGGTAAACTTGACCTACTAAACCTAAAATGATGTTTATTCCTGCTGTAAACATGTTTATTCCTGCTGTAAACATGTTTATTCCTGCTGTAAACTTGTTTATTCCTGCTGCAAACATGTTTATTCCTGCTGCAAACATGTTTATTCCTGCTGCAAACATGTTTATTTCTGCTGTAAACATGTTTATTCCTGCTGCAAACATGTTTATTCCTGCTGCAAACATGTTTATTTCTGCTGCAAACATGTTTATTCCTGCTGCAAACATGTTTATTTCTGCTGCAAACATGTTTATTCCTGCTGTAAACATGTTTATTCCTGCTGTAAACATGTATTTCTGCTGTGAAGTTGGCGTTTTTAACATGGGGGTCTGTGGGGATTTGCTCAGTCTTGGAGCTGCTAGTGGATGAAGGGAGAACTACGGAAAATGTCCTTTTCCGGGTGGCATCACTGCTGGCCACCGGAGGTTGCCGCTTGGTCTGACCGCAGGTGTTCACCAGAGTCCTGCATCAGTTCAGATACCTGACGGTGACCCACAAAAACGCTGTTCAGCAGATAGAAATGACAAAGATTCATATCATGGTTCAGGTGTGGGCGGATGTTTATGTAGTTCGGGCGTCGCGGTGAGAATATGTTTCCTTTTCGTTGGACAGACGCGCTTTAAACATCAGCTGCTGGGATTGTTTCCAGATCAGGCAGAGACGCTGCTGGTAATGAGAGCAGTGAACACAGTTACAACCAGGATGATGATCTTTTATGCAGGAATCTCTGAATCAAACAGATCAATCCCCGACGTGGCAAAACGACAGACTCCTGTGAATATAGGATATTAATGTGCGACAGCGGGTCAGGTTTGGCAGAGAGCCTCGGTTAGTGGGTCTCGGTTCAGGCGGATGCGAGTTGATAAGGATGCAGCTACTTCTTAACTTTTGACAGACAGATTAATGCAGAATAGGCGGACATTTCCTGGATTATGAACGTCTGACAGACCAGAGATTCACATTTTCATCCAGTCTCGTCTCATCAGCAAAAATGTACACACGTCCCGTCATGTTTTAGTCACCATAGAGACACGTTCAGCTCGTCATCGTCATGAAAAAGGGCCGTCAACTAAATGATTTCGTCATCGTTAACGAACACATCACTGCTGTAGACGCGTAAGAACGCACCGTATATGATATTTGGCTGATATCCAATATGCTTATTTTGCCGCTTCCAATCCTAAAGGTGAAAATGATGTAAAATTCATTCCGTGTGTAAAATTAGAAACGTACATCTGCTGCAGATCCAGCAGACATCATGATGCCGGAGGGGGGCGTGGCCTAATGTTGTTCCCGTGGTCCACAGATAAACACGAGAAAAACAAACAGCGTTCCGTGGGTTTGCCACCGTACGCCGCCTGGTATGTCGTTACATCGTTGGTAATTATATCAGATCCAGTTAATTAACACAAATATCAATGTACTGAATATTGTTTATTAACAAACAAAGTGTCTAATAGCAGCAACGAGGAATAAATATCAGGTCTGCTCTGCGCGATGACGTAGCCGGCGTTGCTAACGGAACGGAAGTGACCAGACGGCTGGAACTGTGTAAACAACAGGATCCGCCTCATTCGTCCCATCCAGATAACTAGTCAGCATCAGAGCCCATATCTGACCCACGTATCCAATCAGGGATCTCTCAATTATATAGCTGATATCAAACAATATTGACTCAATGATATAGATACTCAGTTTGAAAGTTAATGCCGGCCGATACTGCCCGATATGATATCAGGCCAATTATATGCATATCTTAACACTAGTGATGGTGTCAGTCATCTTCTGTCTGTCTTTAATCGTCTGTCTGTCTTCCAGGAGCAGGACGGAAGGAATGGGGTGAAAGGTCACAGCTGTCAGCTCTGTGGAAAAACCTTCAAGTCCTCCAACAGCTTGAAAGTACATCAGATCGTCCACAGTGAGGAGAGACCGTACAGCTGCGGAGAGTGTGGAGCAAATTTCAAACTCCGAAACACCCTGAAACTCCATAAACGTATTCACACTGGAGAGAAACCGTACAGCTGCGGAGACTGTGGAGCCGCCTTCATCATGAAGAGTACCCTGATAAATCATCGCAGAGTTCACACGGGCGAGAGACCCCACAAATGTGATGAATGCGGGAAAGAGGTCACCACTGCAAGTGCTCTGACGGTCCATAAACGCTCCCACACTGGAGAGAAGCCTTACAGCTGTGACCAGTGTGGGAAAGTTTTCTCTAGTCCAGGTGGTCTAAAGTTCCACATGAATAGTCACAGTGGAGAGAAACCATACTGGTGTGAAAGCTGTGGGAAAAAATATGCATGCCCGGGAAGTCTAAGACACCATCAGCGTGTTCACGCGGAAAAAAAATGTGACCGATGTGGAGAAGTTTTCAGGTCTGGGCAGGATTTATTCAATCACAAACGTGTTCACAAGTGGAGAGATGCACTGCAGGTCCGCACCAACGTAAACAATGACGGTGTGGGAGCAGGAGGAGGTTCCCTGCTCAAACAGAAGCTTTGATGCTGTAACCATGGTAACCAATAAGACTATCTCCCTGCAGTGGCCGAGACCGACTCGGTCCTCATCCAGGTGGAGGTTTGCTGCGGCTCACACTCCCGTATTAAATCTGACTGATGAGTAAACCCAAGTGGAATCTGATTACTTCTTTGTCGTTTTTTGTGGGATTCAGGAGGGAAATCTGCTGTTCCCCCCCCCTTCAACACTCTTTATCTACTGCAATAGTCTGTGTTTTGAGAAAAAAAGCCCAACCCTTATCAAATCCTCTATTACAGCTGCCTTATTTGTGGGTGGGAGGTGCAACATAGGCCCCAACATGGCTCTATCACCTTGAGTCAGACATAATCAGTGTTCCCACTATTGCAACCCCCAAATATTCCTGTGAACCAGCTTCCACTTCCAGCACAGGATGCAGACACATTAGGGCTGGGACGATGCGTCGACGTACGATACAATACAATACAACTTTATTTATATAGCACTTTAAAAACAGCCACAGCTAACACAAAGTGCTGAACATGGCAGAAATCCGAATCAAAACACCAACAACAAAACAACTAAGAACAAAGAGTCTCGTGCGGGGTGAAGGCCGGTGGTAAAAGTGGGTTTAAATACAATTAAAAACCCTTAAAAATAAGCTACAACAACTAAAAGAGGAAATTCTCATGTTGAGTTAGAAGCCAAACCATAGAAGTAGGATTTGAGGTTTGTTTTAAAAACAGCCAGTGAGGAGTCCTGATGTGATGAGGAACCGAGGTCCAGGCGTAAGCTCTGAGGGGACCCGGCCTTTTTTGTTGCTGCCCCCAGGATGTGGAACAGTTTACCGTCCCACATCAGGCCTCCTCACTGGCTGTTTTAAAACAAACCTCAAAACCTACTTCTATGGTTTGGCTTTTAACTCAACATGAGAATCTGCTCTTTTAGTTATTTTAGTTTATTTTTTAATGGTTTCAAATGTATTTATAAACCCACTTTTACCACCGGCCTTCACCCAGCACCAGACCCTGCTTTGTTTTTAGTTGTTTCTATTGCTAGTTGATTTGATTCGGATTTCCACCATGTTCAGCACTTTGTGTTAGCTGTGGCTGTTATTAAAGTGCTATAGAAATAAAGTTGTATTGTATTGTTATGTTGCGGTGTTTTTATTTAAACAAAGTGATTTTTCCGGGACTTTGTCATTGATTTATTTGAGAGCGTCACATTCGTGCACGTTTGCACCTGCTGTGAACTGCTGTTGACTATTACTATTACTGATATAACACATATTGTGTGGTTATGTTTCAAGTTAATAAAGTAATGTTTTATTCAAGAGAGATACACCCTGTTGAATGTTCGTGGAGGTTTAACACTGTTGATAATAAATTTGGCACACCCAGTCTTTCTTTTCTTTTCTTTTTTCTGGAGTAAACTGATGCCACAGCTCCATAAATCTCTCCACCAGAGAGCGGCTGTGTCTCTCCGGTATTGGCAAAAGGCACACTGTCCTCCTATTGGTCAATATGAAGGGACATGTCGTGGGACGTGTCACACTAGACGGACAAAAGCAAAAATTTCTGACACGCCAGTCTTTCTGCGTCGTGGTCGTGGAGCGTCGCAGACGCCAAATCGCTAATCGCTGATTGTGTCACATTACACGGAGTGAAGACACAACGTCCTGCGACCCGACAACGCAGAATCGTGCACGACAGTGAGCGACTGTCTGCGACGCCTCCGTCGGGCCAATATCGGGCTAAATTCGTGTAGTTTGGACCAGGCTTTACGCGCTCCAGTTAGCAGACGGGCGGCAGCGTTCTGAACCAACTGGAGACGGGCGAGGGAGGACGGCTAACTCCAAGATAGAGAGAGATACAATAATCCAAACGAGAGATGATAAAAGCATGGATCACTTTTTCAAAGTGCTCATGCCAAAGAAAGAGAGAAACTGAGGAAATTAAGGGCCATCCAGGCTTTCACGTCATCAAGACAGGTCAGCAGGGGTTGAAGAGAAGAGGCCTCACTTTTTTCAGGGGGACATAAATCTGGCTGTCGTCAGCATAACAATGGAAATAAACACCATGTTTTCTAAGGATAGACCCTAGGGGGAGCAGGTATAGGGAAAAAAGCAGAGGTCCCACAATTGAACCCTGTGGGACCCCGCAGAAGAGTCGAGTGGTGGAGGATTCACAGGCCCCAACACCCACACACATGGTCCTGTCTCTGAGGTAGGACCTGAACCACTCCAGGGCGCTACCACTGACGCCCGCTAGCTGCTGCAGACGGCTCAGCAGGATGCTGTGATCCACAGTGTCAAAGGCGGCGGTTAAGTCGAGCAGCACAAGAACAACATGGTTGCCATCATCATTTTCCATTAAAATAGCATTAAAATGTTTAAAAGAGCAGTCTCTGTGCTGTGCAGCATTTTAAAACCAGACTGAAAAACCTCCATAACAGTGTGACGTAACCGATGAGGTCGACGCAAAAAATACGCCGATGCAAAATATGCCGGCAGTGCGATCTCCGCGAGTGGCTCTTCCAAGTTTCCTAAGTGTGAGGCAGTGAAGGCCCACACGCGTTTATCGAAGGTATAGGGATGTTAGTGATGGCGAATCCAAAGCCTCAGGAGACAACTTCTGTGAGATGGACGCCATGTCTTCAGACACGTCAGGCCTGTTTGAGACGTCAGCATGAAGCACGAGCTCCATCTGCTGGCCGTGGGTGGAACTGCAGCTGATGCTGAGCTCCATCTGCTGGCCGTGGGTGACTCGCTGATGCTGAGCTCCATCTGCTGGCCGTGGGTGGAACTGCAGCTGATGCTGAGCTCCATCTGCTGGCCGTGGGTGGAACTGCAGCTGATGCTGAGCTCCATCTGCTGGCCGTGGGTGGAACTGCAGCTGAGTTTTGTGGGGGGTGGAGCTGCGGTTGCTGGCGGGGGGAAGAGGAGGAGCTCATTGCTGGGTGGGGTGGCTGATGCTGAGATCTCCATTGCTGGCCGTGGGTGGAACTACGGCTGATGCCGGGAGCTGTCTCGTCTCTGACTGAATATAATTAAAGTCACGTTGTCAACCTCATGTTCGTGTTTCATCTGTTGGTAATAGTATTGTGTCGTCACTTCTGGGATAAATAAAGTATTTTTAATTTCATTTCCAAGTGATTTGCACCCGTATTTAGCATTAACAGAATGAAGATGAAGATGCACTTTTTCTGGAAGCTAGACCCCTGTTCAATATAGATGTTCAGCTCTGAATGTTTACTTATCTTTATTATCTTTTGTTGGAAAATAATATCTGTCTTAGCTTAAATCCTCCAAGTTTACATGATCATATTATTTCAATAATGACTTTTTAAATATTATTTTCATGTGAATGAAAGAATTAAAGGGACTTGAGGCAGGAATTTTTAAAAACCAAACATGCATGTCCATTTTTTTTCATACTAATGGGTGATGAAGCGCTAAATACCAAAAATAACGTTTCCACCCGTTTTTCTCTCCGTTGCCTTGAACAGGCTGTGTGCTGCAAAATGCGGACGTGACGTCAAATGACGATACATCCGTAGTTTTGATGCAGGAAGAAGACGTCGCGGTAAATTCAAACACTGTAAGCGATAGTTATGGATTATTCTGCCGTCAGCAAACGATCCAGATCAACTGAAAGACACTAAAACGTGGAACTACGAAGAAAAAGCGCAGAAACAACATTATAGCTTCAGTTTGTGCTCCGTGACGGCTTGGTGGGGGCTGCAGGTACCTGAAGCGCCAGTTGCGGCAGTCGCGAGTTTCGTTTCTTAATCTTGCCTCAAGTCCCTTTAAAAGCTCGTTTTTCAGTCAGCTGTGTTTTCACATTCTGTTGGTTCATGAAAAAGTCCATGACGGCTGCTGGCCCCCACTGCCTTTTTATTCATGCTCTTTTACATTTTAGATATCTATATCAGCATAAATTGCTGTCTGTCAATTTATGAGGAGATAATCGATAATCGAATCGAACAAAACAAAAAGTGAATCGATAGATTAATCGATGCATCGAAAAAGATTAATCGTTTAGAAAATCATCGTTTAACCCAGCCCTAAGACACAGGGACTAAAAGTCGTCATAAAACCCTCATTTCTGATCATTCTTGTTTACAGTCGACAGCATGGGGGTAAGCGCAGTCTCAGAGACCTCATATGTGATCACTAATTCTGGCTCCAGACTGCAATCTGCAAGTGCCAGAGAAGCTGCTGTGAGAAGGAGAGACCAAACAATTGTCTCTGCATTTAAAAGTTCTATGTAGAGATAATCCAGTATTATTATTTGAACTCGCTGAAACAAACCCCACATTTTATGAAATGAGAGCATTCCAGACACGTGCATTTAAAATACTTTATGAAACATGAATATTTGAGGGTGATGATCATTGAAGAATCCAAGATGTACACTTTCAGTTAGGGCTGTAACGGTACGTGTGTTTGTGTGGAACCGTTCGGTACGCTCCTCTCGGTTCGGCACGACCCCGTACCGAACTGTTGGGCGCAGGAATTGTTTATTTAGCTCTTTTATTGTTTCACTGAGTTTTTGCGTGCCAACGGACATAACTGAGTGACGGACCGTTTAATCTTCACCTCCAGCTGGTGCAGCGCGCTTCTAACAACTCCTAACAACATGGCATGTAAGCTAGTTTAGCGAGGAAGCGCCCCTGTTAATCATCAAGTCCCCGCTGCAAGGTGCTCCCTCCCCTACCATCCTGCGTAGATGGTGGGGGAGGGGGCACCTCAGTTGTGACGGTGTTGACGAAGAGGGGGGAGGGAAAAAAGGCAGAGAAAACAAAAGCAGCGTGCCGACTCGGTCGGGTATGAACACAGAAACACTTCCAACATGGTAACGCATCTAAAGCGACACCACACAAGTTTCATATCATATAATGCTAGTATGATGGACAAAAAGGATTCATATGCTTCGTTTACATCTTCAACATAAACATTTCTCCAATCCTGATTCTTAAGATCTTCTTTTAAATGATTGATTGAACTCTGTGTTGTTTTTCTGGTAATCTTAAACATTTTAACCTTTTTTTTGTCGATATTTCTGCTTTGAATAATTGCAAATACTGGAAGATGGTCACTGCTGTCATTGATTATAACTCCACTTTCTATTTTCTGATCAATGACATTTGTTAATATATTATCAATAAGTGTGGCACTGTGCGTCGTTACTCTGGTTGGGCGAGTGATTGTAGGAAACAAACCAGTACTGTACACTGAATCTATGTATTCTGTGGTTGTATTAAGTGTGTGTGGATTTAACAAGTCAATGTTAAAATCCCCACATATAAAAACAGGCTCATGATATCAAAGTTACCACACAGTTCTACTCATTTCTCTTTGAAAGTATCAATGCATGAACCAGGTTTTTTGTAAATACAACTTATTAACATGTTTTTTGAGTTACCCGTGACAATTTCCACAGCGACACATTCCATGACATTGTCCATAATAAATGACATTTCCCCAACAGAATGACATATATATTCCCTGTTGACATATAGAGCCACCCCCCCCCCCCCCCCCCCCCTTTGCTTTATTTCTATTAGAAAAATATCCCTCATATCCCTCAATCTGTACCAAATCATTTTGTTCATCACATAACCAGGTTTCTGATATTACTGTAAATTTGTTTTTTAGTCGTCTTAAGCAGTTTTTGATTTTTGGAATATTTGAATTTAGACTCCTGCTATTTAATGTATTACTGATATAGTTCCATCAGAAAAGAAAATACTTTTGCCAAATTGCTCATCTGTGTAATATTTACAGTCACAGTGATTGTTACTGAAAAAGTTATTCTCAGGATCAATATCATTTTCTACATCCAGTGATTTATGATCAATAACTAAATGTTTTCAAGTCCAGATTTTTAAAATGTGGTAAAGGATCAGTCATAAAGTTATCTAACGTGCACCAGTTAGAAGAGCATCTCCATTATCTTACTTGATCTTGTACTTAAAATAATAATAATAATAATAATAATAATAATAAAAGAATGCGCCTGGGACTTGTGTTTCGTACCTGTCCGGCTCGTTGATGTCCCTGATGACACGAACCTTTGCTTCCTCAGGTGTCCAGTTTGACGTCCACGTTTCTCGGATCTTTTTGTGTTTTTTTAACATACGAGCTCTTCTAGCTTTGTCAGCATTTTTCTTAGTTAAACGGTCGTTCATATAAACGTTGGTTCCCTTTCATTTCTGTCCTTGTTTTAACATGGCTTGTTTTGTCTTTTGACTCGTGAAGCGGATGATAACTGCAGGTACGCTCTTTCTGTTTTTACCGGGCAGTGTGTGACAGGTTTGGATGTCATTTAGGTCAATTTTAATACCCTTGTTTTCCAGAAAGTTAATTACCGGTCCCTGCAGTGATTCCTTCTCGGCCTCTGTCTCCTCGGCCCCTCCCCCATAGCCGTTGTCCTCGGCTTTGGCCACGGCGTTTGCATATGACCGATGCCTGGTTTTTAAACCGCTGATGATAATGTCGTTTCCCCGGGAATATTGTTCCAGCTCATCCACTCTTTTTTCCAAAAGAGCGATTTTTTGGTCTTTCTCCATGTTGAGCTTCTTTAGTGCTTGAACTTCTTCCACTAAGTCCATAATTCTTTTTTTTTCTTTTTTGCCGAAAGAAAGTCGTGACTTTCTGATTTCATCTAGTTCATCGGGGAGAACTGAACCTCTCTTTGTTGGTGCCATGGAAGCACGAAGTGTAGCCTACCGACAGGCCTGGTGACTTGAGGCTTTTCTCCGTTGTCCCGTTGACGTGGCCTTTCGGTGATCGCCTCACCCCGAAGTCGCCCGCCGCCGTGGCATGATGGTGATCCTCTGTTAGCGGTGATTTGGAGCAGGGGTAGGACAGTCCGGTCCTAGCCGCAGTCCTCAAACCTTCAAACTGAAGTCTTCTGGTTTCTTAGGCAGGTTCAACGGCTTTTTGTTACTTCAGACTGAATATGCAGAGTTCGTTTCCAAGCCACCAGGTGGAGGCGAGTCGTACGATAGACATCACGATAGGCAAAAAAATGCTTTTTTAAAAAATTCAGGCAATCTGATCAGCAGAGGAACTTGTTTAGTTTCTGTAATGAGGATGAGTGAAATGAAAGTGGAGCTGTTTCTGTTAAATGCTGCTATTAAAATTCAGATGTTGAGGTGAAAGCAGGTTTTTTTTTTCACTGAAAAGTGTCAATAAAAAACAAAAATAAAACAGCAGGATTTTATTTAAAAATATTTTCTCTTTTATGGTTCATTTTTTCTCATTCAAACAATCTGGCAGAAAAACAAACAGCTTTGATGTTAAATTTTAGTAAACGTGTTAATAAAACATTCGTATTTTTTTCCATTACTGTACCGAAAAAAAAAAACGAACCGTGATTTTTGTGTACCGTTACAGCCCTACTTTCAATGAAAATGGGATTTTCAGATGCAAATGGTTCTGGGAAGAACCTCTGCGTTTCACAAAGAACCCCTTTGAAACCCTTTTTCTAACAGTGATGGAATCATAAGATGCTCATCAGTAAGATTCATAAATTATGTCTGGAATTTTCTGGAGTTGGTGGGATTTAACGTGCGCTTTCTGCAAGTTTTTTCTGATCACGTTGTCCTACATGTAGGCTATATTTTCCCCTCCAGGTGCAGAAGCGTGTTCGTGGCTAGTTCACATGAACGGGCGTGCATGTGGATAATTAATGGAGAATGACTGCATTTATTCAAATATTGTTTTTACTATTATATAGTAGGCTTCGCCAATAAAGATGTTTAAAAACATCTCTTCTGTCTTCTGGAATCCATCCAAACGTAGCCTTTTATGTTTATATGTTTACTGCTGGGGCTGAACGATGTGGATAAAATTTCATAACTCAATATTCATGCTTGACATTTCAGTACCGATACGATACGATATGACTACGGGTTCGTTAAAAACCAGCACTTTCTGCAGAAAGTGCAGTTTTGTAGTGACTTCCAGAGCTTTACATGCAGGACAAGCGCAGGGAAATCTGGATCTTTATGTAGATGCTTTATTAATATTAATATCTTGAATGTTCATATCTGGATATAGATACGATAACGGTATATCTCTCAGCCCTATTTACTGCTCCTCTGTGACTATTTCCATGTGAAAGTCGATGGTTCCAGCTCTGCTTATAGTCGGGGAGCCAAAGTCTCAAAACTGGGTTGAACCTGACACCGCCTGTTATACTTTTCATTTCTGTGTTTTCTTACAACTTAGAACCTAAGGACAAATAATTGGAGGGTCAGCTGTGCCGGAAATAATTTTTTTCCTCAAATCTTCAGTGGGTTGGGTAGGCTGCCAATAAATACATTCCACATATATAAAACACATGTGCTGAAAAAATTACACTTAAAACACAATTTTACTTGATTTTGCATCAATTTAATGCAAAAAATGAGCCATTTTTTCACCTTTTCTCCAATATTTCCATCTTTACTTTACCGGCAATCAACTTTTTCACCAAATTATGACATCAGTAAATATGTTGTTCTTTTCAGCAAACACTAAACTCTTTTCACAGAAAAAATTATTAATCCTGGTTGCAGACACTAAAATGGCCACAATTTTTTTCCGCGCTATTTCCGGCAGAGCCGACCCTCCAATTATTTGTCCTTAGGGTCTAAGTTTTAAGAAAACACAGAAATAAAAAGGATAACAGGCGGTGTCAGGTTCAACCCAGTTTGGCTCGCCGACTAATATCTAGAATTATTATTAAGGGTCCAGTTTCAGAACTACATCTCTGACGTTTAGAACAAAGCAAACTGCTGGAAAATCGCTAGAAAACTCAGCAACTTCTGCTTCTGTAAAAACTACATGTACCATGATGCATTTCTACGGCCAGAGCCTCCTGGAAAAGAAGCATAGTGCTGCATTCACGGAGAAGCGGTAACACAGAGTTTCACATATCCTGACAGGAAACAGGTGATAAACAGCAACTCCTGGACTTCCTAAAATCCTCAAATAAAGCAACATGAAGCAGCTTCCACATGTTTCATTCTCGTCTTTCTTCGCTAATAACCGGATTCAATCGTGTTCAGTAGAAACATGATGGAACTCCGCCTTTAGAAGCCACTTTTCCTACGTACCTGAACGCAGCATGCAGCAAAGCAAAGCAGCCATTTTGTTGACTGCAGTCGGACAGTCGGAGCGGAGAACTGCTGGATTTCATGGACCAGGACCAGACCAGGACCAGAATGAAGAAGCAGAACCGGGACCTGAACCCGTCCACCAGGACCAGAACAGAACCATCCTCTGGTTCCAGCGACCTACAGGTCAGTGTTGAGGAGACGGAGAAAGAAAAGGAAACGAGGCTCGCGCCGCTCCTTTCCCTCCAAAACTTCAGGGAGGGTCGATACCAAAAGTTCTCCTGTCGATACCAAAGTGTTAGTTGATGAGAATCAGATGTTTTGTGTTCATGAGTTTCTGCTGTGAACAGCAGCGACTTGTTCTTATTGACTTTTACCCCTTCTCGTCTTTAAAACGCTGCGTTTTGTTTCTTTAACATGAAATGATGTGATAAAACTGCAGCAACAACTAAAACATGGCAGCCTGAGTAAACACAGAGCCAGTGTGGAACATGAAATGTGAAAAGTCCGATTCTCATCTGTTCTGTACATGTTACACATGTAGACTGTTGCTCCGGCGGTAAGCTAATGTTTGTGCTAACTTGCACTGGCTCTGCATCATTATCATGCAGCGGTTCGGTCGTCGACTCTCGCCGGGGATGGGACGCTCGAGGGGGGGCACTTCACTTCACCTCTCACCGCAACAAGTGTTCACGTATCGACCATGAGACGTCGCCATTGTGCCTAATTACCAGATGCGGTTATAAGCTTTGTGTGCAATCTTTGGTATACTGTTTTGGTGAAAAAAAAAGAAAAAAACCTATTTGAAATAAATAAATAAATGGCGCTTAGCCTGGCGGGGGGGCAAGATAAGCCTGGCGGCCCACCAGGCCTATAAAGCACTGGGGGAAACCCTGCTTGGGGCAAGATTAAGAAACGAAACTCGTGGCTGCCGCGACTGGCGCTTCAGGTACCTGCAGTCACGAGCCCCCACCAAGCCGTCACGGAGCACAAACTGAAGCTATGGATCACCGCGAACATCCGGGAATTTTCGCCAAATTCGTCACATCCGGTTAGGTAACAGGTGAAAACATCGCTTCGTTGCATAGGGGAGCCACTGAATTACCTGCTTCATTACTCGTCAATCTTCGTTTATTCTACTTTGGAAATACCGAGAAGTCCCGCTGTGTCTGGCTGCCATAAACATATCTACCACACGGACAAGAGAATATGTTTGTTCCAGTTCCCAAAACAACAGAAAAAGTCCCGAACAACATGCTAAGTGGCTAGCTGCTATCAAGCCCATAAATGCTGACAGTTTACGCTGGAAACCATGGAAACATCTAACAATATGTTCCGATCACTTTGTGACTGATAAAAAAAGCATATAATGTGGTCTCACTTTTTAAACCCTGTAGTTGTTTTTATACAGATGATAGAAAACAGCATTAAATCAGTGGATGTACAGAATCACAGCGCCGCCCGCTGTTCCGTCTCCTCAGGACTGTTAACGATTACGTTCATCCAGATTACTGCCATCAATGTTCCCACATAAGAATAAAAGCATAAAAAGCGGCAGAAAGGCATTTGCAGCATTATAAACATGCACAGTCATAACCAGTTACATACAGATAAGACTGCCGGTAATTTATAGCTTTATCAATGAGAGTAAACTCCTGAGAAGTACATCAAAGAAATACCACCATTTCTTAAAAATCCGGGGAAAATTTATATTCTACAAAAAATAAATGGCTTGAACACGGGGCTTACCTGATGAAACCAAATACATCATGAGATCGGGAAACTGATGTTATGTACAGGTAGGTTCGTCTGACCAGGTTCTAGCAGCAGAAGATGGGCATCACTTAGTCCAACAGATACTAGTTTAGCTTCGTATCTTCTTCTAACGTCGGCAGTGAGACTTTCAGTATAACTGGACGTCATTTTTATAATATTTCAAAGACAGACCGGCGGAGAAAAAAAAATTAAAAAGAGTGCAAAAGCAGTTTTTGAGGCTCATAGTCCATCAGACGCCGTTCAAATACGAAGCATATTTTCACCGGGACCAGCTTCGCGGTCACATGAGTTCCGGGGTTGTGACGTAGGCTCGCGGTGATCCATAATGTTGTTTACTCACCTTTTTCTCCGTAGTTCCACTTTTTAGTGTCTTTCAGTTGATCTGGATCGTTTGCTGACGGCAGAAGAATCCAAACTGAATTTGGGAACGAGCCCTCGTTTCTCCTGACTCCTATTGGTTGATACAAGTGTCAGTAATAGAAATCAAATCTATGGGGGCAAGTCCAGCCTGCTCAGTGCTGGACTTGCTCTGACTTTCTGAACCGGAAAGCTCCGAGCATTAACCCTGTTGAAAACGTTTCCATGCTAACACGTTGATAAAAAATAATACCCATTACCAGTTCCAACATAAATATTAGTTCAAAGTTCATTTTTTAATGTTGGAATGACGAAGTTCGGAGTGAAAGCCCTAGTCAGTAGGATGAAGATACTTGATTCTTTCACTGGAAGCTGATGATCAACACCATTCAGTCCCAAAGCTTCACTGCAGAAACAAATCCGGAGAACTTTCTATTTTCCTTCAGGACATTTTCTAGTTCTCCTCATTTTTCTCCACTTCTTCTCTCTCAGTTAGAAGAGCAGCATCATTGATCCTGATGCAACATGTCTTTGCAGGAAACTGCTGATGTTGAGCAGGAAGAGTCTTGTGCTTCATCTGAGCAGATGCTTCAGCCAGCGGTATGCCAGCTTTGTCAGATGTTGTTAACATGTTGTTCATTTCTATCAGATAAAGTGGAGACTTGCTGCTTAATGACTTCTGGGACATGAGATGACTTTTGGATGATTGTTGTCATTTCCAGGAGCAGGTGGAGCTGAAGGAGTGCTCTGTGGTGATAAATCCCATCCAGTTTAGTACGGTGAGTCGTATGAAGACGCTTCATTCTTTCATTTAAAGCTGATTGTGAACATGATTCAGTTCCAGATGTTCCTGCAGACATGAACTAACTTAATATCTCTGTTTGTTTTTCTCTTTTATTCCATCAGACACCAGGAGCTCATCAGACGCCTGCTGCCTTGAAGAAGACTGTAAAACTGAAGGTTTGTTGCTTCTCATTTGCCACCAGCAGCTGCTCAGTTCCTGCTGCTGCTTCTCAATAATCAGATTAGCAGCTGCTTCACAACGTATACAGCTTCCTCCCACCATGAAGAAGCCTCCACCTGCTCAACATTCATGTTGGCCCCGAAGGCTCATTTATGCTAAAGACATATGTGACCTGGAATCTGAGCTCTGATGTTATTTATGTGCTTTACATGACGGTATGTCATGGCTGACCACCACTAGGGATGTAGCCATACTCTGAACCCACGCTTCAGTTCAGTTCACAATTCCCATTGTTTACAGTTTCTCTCAACTAAATCAGTTGGAGTTAGATTGTAAAATGATTTGTGACCATGAATAATTAGTTTGTTCTGTGTTAAGTTCTGTCAGTGAGACAACAGACAGTTAGAGTTTGACATTAAAAGAAAAAAGAGACATACTTTATGAATCCCAATGAGAAAACTTGTTCTCTGCATTGAACCATCTCAGGTTGAACCTGAGGGCAGTGGGCTGCTATTTAAAGCACCCAGGGAGCGGTTGGTGGGGGTAAAGGACCTTGCTCAAGGGTCCACAGTGGTTCACCTGAGTGCCGTGTCAGTGACTAGAACCCGGGTCTGGGATCAACCGTTACTGCAGAACAGTTTATACTGGAGATTGTAACAGAAATCAACTTCTCATTCAGGTATTTCTTTTTTCCTCCTTGTCATTACAGAAACATGGAGGCCAGAAGAGAGAAAAACATCACAGATGTCAGAAGTGTGAGAAAGTCTTCAAGAGTCCATCACGTCTGAGAATACATTGGAGGAAACACACTGGAGAGAAACCATACAGATGTGATCAGTGTGGGGCAGCTTTCAGTCAGTCAGGAAATCTAAAGAGTCATCAACGTATTCACACTGGAGAGAAACCGTACAGATGTGATCAGTGTGGGGCAGCTTTCAGTCAGTCAGGTCATCTAAAATCTCATCAACGCATTCACACTGGAGAGAAACCGTACAGATGTGATCAGTGTGGGGCAGCTTTCAGTACTTCAAGTTATCTAAAACTTCATCAACGCATTCACACTGGAGAGAAACCATACAGATGTGATCAGTGTGGGGCAGCTTTCAGTCTGTCAGGTCATCTAAAATCTCATCAACGCATTCACACTGGAGAGAAACCGTATAGATGTGATCAGTGTGGGGCAGCTTTCAGTACTTCAAGTTATCTAAAACTTCATCAACGCATTCACACTGGAGAGAAACCATACAGATGTGATCAGTGTGGGGCAGCTTTCAGTCTGTCAGGTCATCTAAAATATCATCAACGTATTCACACTGGAGAGAAACCGTACAGATGTGATCAGTGTGGAGCAGCTTTCAGTCGATCAAGTGATTTAAAAAGTCATCAACGTATTCACACTGGCGAGAAACCGTACAGATGTGATCAGTGTGGGGCAGCTTTCAGTCTGTCAGGTCATTTAAAAAAACATCAACGCATTCACACTGGAGAGAAACCGTACAGATGTGATCAATGTGGGGCAGCTTTCAGTCGGTCAGGTCATCTTAAATATCATCAACGTATTCACACTGGAGAGAAACCGTACAGATGTGATCAGTGTGGGGCAGCTTTCAGTCGGTCAGGTTGTTTAAAAAAACATCAGCGTATTCACACTGGAGAGAAACCGTACAGGTGTGATTAGTGTGGGGCAGCTTTCAGTCAGTCAGGTCATCTTAAATATCATCAACGTCTTCACCTTGGAGAGAAACCGTACAGATGTGATCAGTGTGGGGCAGCCTTCTGTCGGTCAGATACTTTAATAATTCATCAACGTATTCACACTGGAGAGAAACCATACAGATGTGATCAGTGTGGGAAAGCTTTCAGTCATTCATGTCATTTAAAAACACATCAACACATTCACACAGGAAAGAAACTTCACTCCAGTCATTAGTGTTGGATTCAGGGACACCTGGTATAATTGGGCTAGTAGGGCTTAGCCCTCCATAGCTTTTTTGAAAAGAGGGAAATAAAGAATGAATTAACTGATCAAAACTTTGAGCAGATTTATTTAGTAATTCTCGACCAGCCCGTAGCAGCTACAGAAGCAAACCTGCAGGAAAAACA
>JALJCO010012517.1:0-17905 GCA_023101725.1 Atherinomorus stipes
CCAGTGAAAACTGGTTTAAGTCATCAGGCATGTTTCCGCAACACCTCATTCTCTTTTGAAATATCCCGATTTGTAAAAGATGGTGAAGAAAATTGTTACTTGATGATGTAGTCCTTTTTACACTGAAATATACAGATTCTTTGATCCAGGATTAACTCATTTTTATTTTCTTAAGTCATATTTTTGGATTAAATCATACGTTAATGCAAATGTATTAATGGTCCCTTACCTTTATTCTTTTCTTGGGGTCCCCCATGGGTTGACTCTTGGACCACTTCCATTTACACCATAATGATTTACCAGATATTTGTCAAAATGTTAAAGGTAGAGTCCGAAGTCTTCACATCGTTTCTGTTGCAAACAACAGTATTCAAACTGAGCCCCTCCCTCTCAGGCATTCTTCAGCCTATTCAGCTTCAACGACTTCTTCAGAGCTCAGAAGCGGATAAAAAGCCAAACCAATATTCTACCCTGGTTTTCCAACGTGCATTATCTAAAGCTCTTACCTTTTCTTCGGTGCATCTGCCATTTTTGTTTCTTTTTTTTGTTTTCCTTCGAGAGTTTGAGTGACTAGCATCTGCTCCAGTCATGAGCTTATTCCCACACAGCGTCATTGCCTTAGCTCTGTCATTGGCTGGCGACATAAACAGAAATCTCCGACCAGTCCAAAGCAAAGCAAAGAGTGAAGTACAGACAGGAGGAGAGGAGTTGCATTCAAACGCACCACTGCATGCGAGTAAAGGCCCAAAGGCGCCGTTTGAGACAGATTTCACTTGCACAAGTCTAACATTTATTTTCAGGGGGCATTCTGCTGGCTCTGATTGGCTGAAAGCCTTCAATCAATCTTTCCCACGGGGGTCTGAATACTACTGGCTCTAACAAACTGATCGATGTCTCATTCATCAAAATCAACCAATCCATTGTGGAGTTATGGGCCACATGGAGCACAAACAGCCAGGTAAGGACGCTGTGAGGCCGTGTGCTAAAACAGAAGTCATAAGAGCTGCGGTTTCAGGATGTTTTTTGTTTTTGCTGTTTTTTTAAAAGATATTTATTATGGAAGAATTATAATACTGTGGCATGATGGAAAATAACATGGTAACTGTGCTAAGTGTGCTAAAGTGTCCATTTGGTAACATCGCCCCAAGTTTTTGTAAAAACACTCTGTAATTCTGTTCCGCTTTAGAAGGGGAGGTCTCTGCAGGATAGAAAGAGATGAACAGCTTCTAAAGCATCATGCTGTGCCAGCTTCATTTACTCTTCACCAGTAACAAATATACTAATATTTACACATCTCCATAAATCTCACAAATTTGACACCAAATTTATTCAAATAGGCCTTGTGGTTGCAGAGATACACTCATTTTATTTTTAAGTATGCAACTTTGAGAAAAATGGGCTCAGGGTTCAGGTTTTTTAAATGGAGAACTAATGAGAGGAAACTTGTGGTACTCATTTTTGACGTAATTTCAACAGGATTGCTGTCAGTAAAAGTAAAAAGAAAATCATAGAATAATCTATTTACAATCCATTTTTAATGGTTCTGCATGCTCCTCTCTTTAAAGGTTTGTCTCCAAGAAAAACTGATGAAAGAGACGTTGAGCCTGTGATGATTATAACTTGTCTATATCAGCTGTATGTTTATTTTAATTTTATAGTTTTAACTCTATCCTGTATGGTTTGGGTTTTATCTTGTCTTCTTCCCCCTTCCCCCGGACCTACCTGGACCACGTTCTACAATAGTAAATGTAGCTGTAAAATAAGATGTAAACAAACACAATATAACAAATCTGATTAAATGCAAGTTCAACCTGTGACATTTTGAACTTGATGGTGAAATGCCACATTCAGTCATAGTTGGTGTTCAGGTTAGAAGTCATAGCTGTGGAGACAAGATGAACAAAACCATGATGTGATAAGCATGCAGGTCCCTTTTACTGCCAACACGGGGGAATAAAAGATGGAAAATCCAACTGAGTTCCTAAACATAGATTATGTTGCGTGGAGAAAGAAGCTACGTGTCATTGAGAAAGTTCCCAGGTGTTTTTAGGACATCAGATAAGTGACTTCATTTTTGTTGTGGGAAGACGTTTCTGCAGCAGTTTCAGCCCCACCCAATGTCACAAAGCACTTTTTAAAACAAACAACAAAAAAGCTCCCGTTAGCAAAGGTTTTTCATTTAGAAAAGTCATTTTTAGGCATCACAAATGAGAAATTACAGAGGAAAACTTGCTCGTACAGATTAAAGGCCGGAGGAAAGATATGTTAAAGTCTGCCAAACACGGAGCAGTTGCAGTTCTGTAGATTGGGGGTCAGAGCTGCCTGATTCTCTCTCTCCACCAGCCTTGACCTTTCTGACAACTAAAGGCAACAGACCCGTAGATTTTAGTTATTTAGGAGGCACGTTGTCTGAGAAAAAGGTGACCTAAGAGTCGGCAATAAAAACCCTAAACTCAAACGTTTGGGGCTGAAGGAGCGGGTGCACTCTGCGTTTGTGTTGCCTGATTGAGTGGAAGCTTCCTGGACCAACTGCAGCAGATTCACCCGTGCATCATAAACCGAGCTGCAGGCACTGAGGAGAAAATCTGTTCTAAAGACAGAAGCCATGTTAGAAATCGCTCCCTAGCACGCCATTTTGTTGTGTTGTTTAAATGTTTTTCACTGCATTTCATCCATTCTCAGCATCAGTCTAATTACAAAATACCCACAATGCACTGTAAATGTAAGCGTACATTTGATAAAATTTGGCACTTTACTCCCTATACCACACAATGCAATGCAGTTATGTTTTGTGATCGCAAGAGGAAGAAAAATGCCGAAAAAGGGAAATACACAATTTCTCTAACATTAGTAATTTTACTTGTATATGAGTAATACTTTGGCAATGTAACAGCTATCCCCTGCCACAGACTGGCTAACTGACCAGGTGTATCTGCCTCTCGTCTGATAATAGCTGGGATTGACTCCAGCGACCCTGAACTGGATAAGCGGTGCAGACAAATGAATGGATGAATGTAACAGTAAAGGAACTGATTTTGTGTACGCTTTCCACAACTGTCAGTTAGCATGTTAGCTAATGTCGGGCTTACACCAAACAATTTTCAACATCGCAGACTTCAGATTTTAATTCTTTAAGACTTTATTAAAGACTTTAAGTCTTTAATAAAACACAGGAGTTTCACTGGAGTCGTCCCTGCAGTCTCAGACGTTAAGTTTGAGATGGTAATCTGCTGTTTTATATCAGTCTCTTCTTCGTCTTAGACTTGTGATAATATCAAACTTGTTTGATATTCTGAGGACCCCTCGAAAATGAGATATTTCATCTCAAGGGGTTATTCCCCATTAAATAAATGTAAATAAATAAATATTATCAAAAGTTACAGCGATGCAACACAACTAACAACCAACAACAAGATGAGTTTTGACAGCAGTGAGAACAGAAGTAGACCCCAGGACTGCCAATACTCAGAGTTGCATCTTTCGTTGACCAGAGCCATAGAAATACAAAATTGCGACCAATTGGAAACCTCAGGTGGCCAACTATGAGTCTACCTGGAGGCTGAAGAAGTCATTTTTTGTAGCTCTCCCTGATCTGCTAGGGGCTGCAAAACAGAACAAATCCCCATAGACTCCCATGTTAAAACGCCAACTTACTGACAGAAATAAACATGTTTACAGCAGAAATAAAATGTTACAGCCTGGTTCAAAAAATCATTTTAGGTTTAATAGGTCAAGTTTGCCTTCATGTCAACTGTGAGGGGGGTCAATTTTTTATAACTCATCCATTTAGATGCTATTTAATCTTGAAATTACACATAATTAAGGGCGTGTCCCTTTGATTGACATGCGGCAGACCAGAAGCGGGCCTGTCAACTGGTGGCTAACAGTTAGCTCCTTGTTCTGCTATCAGTAAGGTCTCAGTTTGTAGCAGAGCAGCACAATGGTGGTTTTTAGTCAGATAGGAGAGACTGGGGCTAGTTGTCACACGGGTAAGCTATTACATTGCAATTATTTCCTCCACCAGAAGGCCCAACACAAAAAAGGAATACTAAGCTTTCTTCCCTTTTAATGTGTGTTGTGTCCGGTCTGGAGAAGAAAATAGCATGTTGTGAGCTGAGGTGAGCAATCGATAAACCATTTTGCACAATCCAAAGTAAAAAATATTAACTTGATACATTTCCAACAATTCTCTTTTCAGGTAAAAATTTTAACAGTGATAAATGCAGACTTGTTAGAGGAGACATTAAGGCATTCTATTTCATATCTCACTATTGTTCCTTTTTATGCTAGCTTTAAGCTAGAGCTAGTTCTAACAAACATGGAGGTTTGGGGTAACTTGTCTCAATCATTTGGGGTATGTTGTCAGATATGGAAAATCATTCCACATTTAAATGAAAAATGAACACCTGGCTAATCAGTCAACAAATGGCAGAACTGTGATCCAGATGAGTCCGACTTGTTACTAGTTTTAAAAATGAGAGATAAAACAGACATCTGAGGCAGTCCGGACTTAATCTAGTGCATGTTGCATACTATTTTGTTACCCACTGAGCCAAAGACGTCTATTAGACATCCTCGTCTAAGTTTAGCCTGAATCTAGGTGTTAGAATTTAATCCATTAATAATAAATATTAAATTAAAAAACAACTCTAAGCTGTATAAATGACTTGCCAAATGTTGGATGGAAACATTTGACAAGTCATTGATCAATGCACAGTGTAGTTTAGATTTAGTCTAAGCTAGTCTAACCTTAGATGGCTAAAAAAACTTTCTATCTTTAGGACTAGTGGTAGGCTGATTTTAGCCTAGACATCATAGGACCATTAGATATCTTTTAGACCAAAAAATGCTCGGTGGTAACGTTTTTTTAGGGGCCAAGTTAAATGGCATCTGAAAGTCCAGTTATAAACACAATCTGTGTCTGACTTCAGTTCTCTCTTCAAGAAAAAAAAAAAGAACAATAATGATTGTCTCCCTTGCTTTTTATTTGTTGCAAAATCCAGTGTGATATCTTACCCCGTATAGTGAGACAACTTGCCTAATGGTAGGGCAATATGTCACATGTTCACACTCTCCATTTGATTGCCTATAACGCTGGACTGACAAAAGATATGAAAATAACATGAATACAAAAAAAAATATACCTGAGTATTTGGTCTTTCATCTGGTTCACATGTCTATTTTATATGATGTATTGATTCCAAGAAATATATAAGAATGTAAAAAGTGTGACAACTAGCCCCGGTCTCCCCTACTAGCAAGTCTAAGCGTGCCTTACCTTTTTATCCCGCCGCACTTAGGGGGCTAAGCTACTTAGCTCCTGTTAGTTTCGAGTTAGCTCGATTAGCATTTGCCTAGAGTATCATCAGCTGTCAATCATTTGCCCCGTGGCCTGGAGGCGGCCTTGCCTTGCCCATCTTAGTATTTTCCAGGGAGTGGCGATTACATGCAACATGGCAAGATGGCGACGGTGGACACGCCCATCTGGCTTGACTTTTAGCTCTTCAGAAACCAACGGGTGACGTAGCGGAAGGTTCATCCCTCTCTATTAACGGTCTATGGTTGCAATATGCAACCACAGACCAGTAGTTTACAGCAGGTCACACATGTGACATGTGACATGCTCTCAAATAAATCAAAGTAGCAAAATAGAAAGAGCACACTTCATGATCTAAAACCCCCCAAAAAACTAACAGTCATTGCTTCCCAATAAGACCAACATTGTGAATTATAACACACTCAGCTGTCGAGCTCAGCGGCAGTAAAAGATACAACCACACCTGCAGCTCTCAGTTTAAAAGGAAGACGGCAGCTCGGCGCATTTATTGTTTCATCAGCCCAGTTTCTCCGCAAGCTCTTTTTCAAAGATGAGCAGGAGATGCTGTTCAGTCTCTCTGTGAGCATCACGACTCTGCTGGTGGATTTAATCCTGTTTACACCTGGAAACAGGTGTTCCGGAGCGCACCTGGAACAGGCAGTGTTACCTGAATGCGCAGTAAACAGTTCATGTTGGGAAAAACATCTTTGTCGTGTCCAACACTTCCATCATGAATGGAAACTGATGTCCTCTGTTCACTTTCCATTTGATGAGATGCACAAACAGTCAGTTCAGAGCCTCCAAACCAAGTCCATAAAGCCTGCTCTGCTGCGTGATGCGTCCAGCTGGTGAAATGCGTCTGACGCAGCAGCAGGGAGGCAGCAGCTTCATTATTCTATAACGGGGGGTTCAGACCAAGCGCGATTTGGGCATCAAAATTGCGCCTGACACCCAAAGTTGGACGCTTGGTCCCTCAAAAGTCAGATGCTTGATTTCCAGCGTCTTGACGCCCTGACGCGCGGCGAGAGATGCCCAGCCAAGCCGCGCTCGCCCGGCCTAGGGAGGAGCCTCTGCTTTTTCATTTTCCTTTCACCGGTCTGTCTGCACCATGGCAGATGCAGGAGAGAGAGCGTGAGGGCTTAATGTGATAAATAAAGCAGGGAACGTCGTCGTTGGACATCTCTGCTCTGTGTCTGGTTCACCAGATGATTCCAGGTGTTCTGAGTGTGATGAGTTTCATCGTTTACTCCAGGAGCTGCTGGTGAGCGGTACTCTCAGCCGTCTGATCCGGCCCAGTTTAACAAACCCGCTGTCCCGCGGCGGGGGCAGCATTATCAGCCAGTGTACACTCCATCAGGACAGCAGGTCATCAAAACCAGCGCCTGCAAAAAATGAGACCGGATGCAGATCACAGTTTATCCTCCTCTGTCTTCAGAGAGAGTGAGATTCCTCTGGTTCTTCTGGGTGTTTCCTCTCCTGTCGGAAAAAGTGTGTCTGTGTCATGACTCGCTCTGATTGGTTGACGCCCAGCGTCAAGACGCCAAGGTTCAGATTTTACAACTCCGGCGTCTGACGCCCAAACGGTCAAAATCTCAAAACCAGACGCGCCTAACGCGCCTAGACGCACGAAACCCGCCGCAGGTTTTATGGGACGCGCCTCCCTGACGCGCGCGTCGGCCATTGACTTTACGTAAACCTGACGCCCTTGACGCAAAATCGCGCTTGGTCTGAACACACCGTAAGAGCCACTCTGGAAACGGTTGTTCAGGTCGACCAGCTGTCTGTCAGGAACAGAGAACTCTGTTTCATCGCTGTTAGCAGTAGTTAGCGCTCCGTAATGCTTGCTGGACGAAGTCTGACCTACAGTCAGGTCAGGAGGTTGCAGGTTTGCCCGCTGCCGGCCCCATCCTGGCACACTCGTGGTCATACAAATACAGAGGTGTGACATGCGTTGACTTCAATGTAAAAGCACTCTCTAGCGTCTTTGTGTGCATTTGGTAAGGTGCTTTCAAATAAAATGGATGATGATGATGATGATGATGGGAACAAATTGCATGATGGGAAAAAATGCTGGAAGAATCTAGCTGTAGTCCTGTAAATAGTGGTCCTGCAAGATTCCCAGTCTTTGTAAAAAACCTCAGTCTGACACTAAAAACTGTCTTTAGATGTGAGATAGTGGTCTTCCAGGAGTCTTTTTCAGGTCGTTAAAAGTCCTCTGATGTGAGGGAAGCATAAGATCCCGTTCCCCTCACCTCCGTCTGTGCCTTAGAAGTAGGAGTTGGGCAGCAACATCCATGCTACAGCTGATATCATTTAAACCAGCCTCATAAAGAAAGTAGCCAATGACTTACAAGTGAAATAACTACTGGCTACGCAAGAGCTCGTGCAACAATCCCGGCCGATTACAAGCGCACGATGCGCCACAGAACGGTAGCTGACCAAACCAAACGTGCTCAACATTGATATTTCAGCAGTTTATTGATCGATAAAACCCAACCAGCATGAAAATGAGGGTCCCACATCCTCAAATGTCCCAGTCAGTGTGCGATGTGTTTATATGAAGCTCTGCGCATCCGTTTGCACGTCGCGCAGCACATGGCACATCTGCTGACGTCCCCCCATGTAGTGTCCGAAATCTCCCCCTTCGTTCCCTGCATAGTGTACACATGATATAGTGGACTACATCATATACAGTGGCTTGCAAAAGTATTCATACCCATGACCAAAACTAAATTTCTCAGAAAAGAACAAAGAAAAAAGTGGGTTTCACCTTTTTATATGAAAGGAAATGGCACAAACTCAACAATCCATCACTGTTCTTGTTCGTAAGCGCTCTTTACTATGAATAGGTTGCATAAGTTTGTATGTCATTGTTGCAAAAGTATTCACACTAAGTCATTAAGTCACAATCAGTACTTGGTTGCAGCTCCTTTGGCAGCAATAACAGCTACCAATCGCTTTGGATAGCCAGCAATGAGTTTTGTGCAGTGGTCCTTGGACAGTTTGGCCCCTCCTCTTTGCAATACTGCTCCAGCTGAGTCAGGTTACTTGGTGACCTTCGGTGGACAGCAATCTTCAGATCCCTCCACAGGTTTTCTATTGGGTTGAGATCTGGGCTTTGACTGAGCCAGTCTAGAACCTTCACTTTCTTCTTCCTGAACCATTCTTGTGTCACTCGAGCCGTATGTTTTGGATCATTATCCTGTTGAAAGGTGAACTTTCTCCCAAGCTTCAGGCTTTTTGCAGATTTGAAGACGTTTTCCTCCAGGATGTTGATGTATTTTGCACTATTCATAATCCCTTGCACACGGACAAGCTCACCAGACCGGAGGAAGAGAAACAGCCCCATAGCATTATATTCCCGCCTCCATGTTTCACGGTAGGGATGGTATGAGCTGGATCATCAGCTTTGCGCCAAACATACTTCTTGGCGTTCAGGCCAAAAAAGTTCTAAATTGGTTTCATCTGACCAGATCACACGTTCCTACGGTGTGTGGTGGCATACTGCAAACGAGCCTGAGATGTTGTTTCTTCAGATATGGCTTCTTCTTTGCAACACGCCCTTAGAGACCTTCCCTGTGTAAAGTGCGGGATATTTGGACTTGTGTACGTTAGTCCCAGCACCCTGGAGAGACTTCTTCAGGTCTTCAAGAGTGACGGAGGGGTTTGCTCTGGCTTCCCTGAGTAATTTCCTTTTGCCTTTTGCCGTGATCTTGGAGGGGCGCCCTGTTCTTTGGAGGTTCACAGTGGTACTGTGGCGCTTCCACTTCTGGACCAGTGATGCAACAGTACTTTTTGGCACATTGAGTGAACTTGCGATGGCTACATAGCTTTGCCCATCTCTATGCTTCTCTACAACTTTCTTTCTGAGGTCTTCTGAGAGCTCCTTGGACTTCATGACTGTTGTCTGCTGACAAGCATGGGATGACTGTGGACAGGTGACTATTGGGCACTAATTATGGGGAGCAATCAAGGATATACAAATCACCTGGGACTGAATACCGCCCTGTGACACTGTGAGGCAATAGTTTATAGTGTGCAATCATTTTCGACTCAAAATAACATCTTTGGTGCAAGGGTGGGAATACTTTTGCAACAATGAAATACAGACTTATACAACCTATTCATAGTAAAGAGCGCTTACGAACAAGAACAGTGATGGATTGTTGTGTTTGTGCCATTTCCTTTCATATAAAAAGGTGAAACCCACTTTTGCTTTGTTCTGTTCTGAGCAATTGAGTTTTGGTCATGTGTATGAATACTTTTGCAAGCCACTGTACACTATGCAGGGAATAGGGAGTAAGTGGATGATTTCTAACACAGCCAGAGATGCCGAACACAAACTTTACATCTCTCTGTAATTTGAGTGAATCGATCCTTTAACAGCAGCCTCACAGTTGAATACATTGCCACACTAGACTCTCTTCTGCATCATCAATACATAGACTGAGGTATTGAGGTCATACCACAGAAAACAGAGCGGGTGTCATTACAGCCCCCCTCCTGCTCTGGAGGTCAGAGACCAGCCTCTGTGTGCGTGCTAGCAGCCAGCGGGCAGGTTTTAGCATCGTCTGGGGAACCCTAGTGTTTCTGTCACAGGCGGGTGAAGTGATCCATCCTTCACACACACTGAGGTTGCAGATCCTCGTGTGTTTACGAGACTGATACTGTCAAAAAGCATCATGAACCAGGTCAGCTCGGCCCAGCTGAACATTCACGTATTGACGGAAGCAGCATGTGGCAGTGAATGTTAGGATGGTGTATTGATTTGTCTCGTTTGATCAGAGATAAATCGCTTTTTTTGTTCTGGCTTAAATTAGACTTGATCCTCTTGCAGACCTAAAACCTGTTCCATCCTCTGCGAGAAGCCAGAACTTTCTTCTTGTTCTCGAGGCTGCAAGTACAAAATAACGTCATTTTCCCCTCGCGAACGTGATTGAGGACGTCCTCCTTCTTGTTCTTGACCCCTCGTTCGAGCAGAACTTTCTTCTCGCTCCGAGAAGTATTGTGTGATTGTTCTGACATTTGAGGTTGGCAAGGTTGATGCAGAGGCGCTTGAAGCAGAGATGTTACTTCCGTATTCCCCAAGCGGCAACCTCTGGTGGCCACCTATGAAGCTACCCGGAAGAAGATAATAACTGTAGTTCTCCCTTCATCCACTAGGGGCTGCAAAACAGAGCAAATGCCCATAGACTCCCATGTTAAAAAGACCAACTTCACAGCAGAAATAAACATGTTTACAGCAGGAATAAACATGTTTACAGTCTGGTTCAAACATCATTTTAGGTTTAATTGGTCAGGTTTACCTTCATGTCAACTGTGAGAGATGTGACAGTGGTTAGCGAGCATGGGAGTCTGGGGATCGAATCCCGCCTGGGCCCAATGGGGTAGTCATTGGACTTTGTTGCCTTTTGTTGGTTATTCTGTATTTGTGGGCTTGAACCTGCCACAGGAAAGCACTTCTTGTGATGTTCCTTGTGTTTTCTTCTGGTTAATTCCTTTTATCAGAGACTGGTTTGGTCTTGAGGAGGTCTTATTCTTTCCTTCACCCTTGGTTCTTGGTTTATCTGTTTTATATTTTGTTTGTTATCAGGGTGGGACCAGGTCTGTCCTCTGTCTTGGTTCTTTTGTTTTACAACATATGTTAAGAGGTTGTGAATAAGCCTTACTTGCATTTTACTTCCTTCGTCTCTGTGTTTAATGTTACCATCCCCTTTTACCCAGGACTGGACTGGGACAAAGAATCAGCCCGGGCTTTTTGAACCGAGACTGGCCCACCAGATATTGATGGAACGACGATGACACCTCTGAATAATAAAAAAAAAAAAGTGCTTGCTCACTGTCTTGTTTGTATGTACTTGTCTAATTTAGCCTACTTGTCTAATACACTTAAACCTAAATCGCCTCCCTCCGTCTAAAGACATATATACGTAAGGTAAACAGGTCTCCTTAAAAAAGAGAGGGTGTGTCTCAATCAGATATACCTGCATAAATAAAGGATAAAAAGATAAATAAAAACCATCCTCCCAGTCCTGCTATTCTCTACAGTAGCCTACTAAGTGGTCTATAAAAGATGAACAAGGTGACAAAAAAACTACATTATCATCAGCAGGCTGTTATAATGGCCAAATCTTGTTTCATAAAAACAAACATATGAACAGGTGAAAAAATGTAACCAATGCACTCTATTTCTCTTTTATCTGAATTTTTTTTTAAGAACAAGTGCAGCCCCTACCATACTCATGCCGTATAGTCCACTATTACAATCTTACTCCCAACAGGCTTGAAAAACTGGATGTAGCCAGAAACCAGCAACCTTAAAATCAGTGCTCCTGAACTATACAGCTGTTCATGAACTGGGTAACCCCCCATCACAGCATGTGATGATCGTTAAATAATTTAAATATCACAGCTACACACTGGAAGTCAGGTTACAGTTCCAATCTTTATCACAGAATAATATTCCATAAATGACTGAAATATGGTGATTAAACAAACCCTCAGGACAGACCAGTTATTTCGCTTCTCCTGATGCAACTGTTTCATTTAGTGGTCTTGCTTTAAATATTCTTTCAAGTTCAGCTCTCAGAAAACACGATGAAGTTAATAAAACCGAAGAATGACAGATTCTTTTTACTACTGAGAATCGCCGTTATCGACAGTACTCAGCTCTGCGCGTGCCTGTGATGTAGCCGACACATCGGCGTAGCAGGAGAAATATTCCAGCTGATTTCCACATTCACTTCCCTGCCTGGTAGATTTATAAAAGCGCTGATATCTGTGTCTGACACAGCTGATGACGACGCGCGCGCACGCATGCACGCCCTGCGCGATGCACAGCCTGCTTATAACTACTGACTTTCAAAGAGTCAGCAAGCACAATAAAAATGAACTAGACTACACCCAAACTTGATTTATATCAGACCCAGGTAGAGTGTAGTTCATCATCACCTCTTACCCCCCACCAGAGACCCGCGGGTCTGCCCACCTGCCGGCCTTCATCACCTGCGGCTGAAAGTTCCTCTACAGCCTCCAGAAAACTTCTGTTATTTAAACGCATTTGGCAGCATCTGTATGAAGAGCTGGCCTCTTTAATTCCCATTTTTCCCCGTGAAAACTTCCCCTGTTTGGCTCTTCCTGTCGTTCTCTCTGTGTGATTGATTGATTGACCGCGGTGGCCCAAGATGGAGGGGGGCATCGGCCCTCAGCTGTAATTGGTCCAGCTCACAATCACTCAGGAATAATGGGCCGACCTACCAGTTTTGTACCAATAGGTATGATGACTTATGCCATCGACTACAAAAGCGACCATATTTAAAAAAAAAAAAAAAAAAAAAAAAAAGCCCGGCCGGCCCAAAATCACCATCGGCCCACCGGAAAATGCCCGGTATGCCCGATGGCCAGTCCAGCCCTGCTTTTACCCCTAGACCACCTAGGGTCGTAACACTTACCTGGCCACAATTATTTTTGTTTAATAATCTTTTCTTGAAATTTAGGTCTCATTTACAGTGAAAGTATTCAGACCCGTTTAAACTTTTTACTCTTTGTTTCATTGCAGCCATTTGCTAAAATAAAAAAAGTTCATATTATGTCTAATTAATTTACACTCAGCACCCCATCTTGATGGAAAAAAACAGAAATGAAGACATTTTTGCAAATCTATTTAACAAAAAAAACCCTGAAATATTACATTGTCTTAAGTATTCAGACCCTTTGCAGTGACTCATATTTAACTCATCTACTGTCCATTGCTTCTGATCCTCCATGAGATGGTTCTACTCCTTCTATTGGAGTCCAGCTGTGTTTAATTAAACTGATTGACGGATTAGGAAAGACACACACCTGTCTATATAAGAGCTTCCAGCTCACAGTGCATGTCAGAGCAGATGAGGATCATGAGGTGGAAGGAACTGTCCAAGGAGCTCAGAGACAGAATTGTGGCGAGACACAGATCTGGACAAGGTTACAAAAGAGTTTCTGCAGCACTAAAGGTTCCTGAGAGCACGGTGGCCTCCATAGTCCTTACATGGAAGAAGTTTGGGACGACCAGAACGCTTCCTAGACCCGGCCGTCCAGCCAAACTGAGCAATGTTGGGAGAAGAGCCTTGATGAGAGAGATAAAGAAGAAGCCAAAGATCACTGTGGCTGAGCTCCAGAGATGCAGTAGGGAGATGGAGAAAGTTCCACAAAGTCATCTATCACTGCAGCCTCCACCAGTTGGGGCTTTATGGCAGAGTGGCCCGATGGAAGCCTCTCCTCAGTGCAGACATATGAAAGCCCGCATAGAGTTTGCCAAAAACACATGAAGGACTCCCAGACTGAGAGAAATAAGATTCTCTGGTCTGGTGAGACCAAGATTTGAACTTTCTGGAGTTCATTCTAAGTGGTATGTGTGGAGAAAACCAGGCACTGCTCATCACCTGCCCAATACCATCCCAACAGTGAAGCACGGTGGTGGCAGCATCATGGTATGGGGGTGTTTTTCAGCTTCAGGGACAGGACGACTAGTTGCAGTTGAAGGAAAGATGAATGCAGTCAAGTACAGAGATCCTGGAAGAAAAGCTCTTCCAGAGTTCAGGAGCTCAGACTGGGCCAAAGGTTCACCTTCCAACAAGACAATGACCCTCACACACAGCTGAAATAACAAAGGAGTGAATCAGAACAACTCTGGACCATTCTGGACCGGCCCAGCCAGAACCCTGACTTAAACCCAACTGAGCATCTCTGAGAGACCTGAAAATGGCTGAATACCACCGTTCACCATCCAACCTGACAGAACTGGAGAGGATCTGCAAGAAGAACCAGAAGATCCCAAATCCAGGTGTGGAACACTTGTTGCATCATTCCCAAGAAGACTCATGGCTGTACGAGCTCAGAAGTACTTCTACTCAGTACTGAGCGAAGTACTGAATACTTATCACCATGTCATATTTCAGTTTTTATTTTTTAATAAATTTGCAAAAATTTCTACATTTCTGTTTTTTTCTGTCCAGATGGGGTGCTGAGTGACATGAATGAGAAATGAAATGAACTTTTTGATTTTGGCAAATGGCTGCAATGAAACAAAGAGTGAAAAGTTTAAAGGTGTCTGAATACTTTCCATACCCACTGTAGACCACCTAGGATTGTGACACTTACCTGGGCACAATTATTTTAGTTTAATAATCAATCCCTTCTTGAAATTTAGGTCTCATTTACATGAGCCACCCTGCCTGGCCCCCCACATTCAAATATCCAAGATCCACCCCTGTGCATACCCTACCATGTACACAGAGACTTTGTAATGAAAGTCAGGATTTGGGTGCCATTGTCTCCAGATCGACAGCTTCTGGAGCAGAGGTTGAGTTGCACGTTGACAACACATCAAATCAGTAAATTTCACTCAGATGACGAAGACCGACAAGATTCCAGGTAAAACAAAAAACAACTTCTTTCCTGGAGAGAAGTCTGATCTGAACACTGACATGAAACAGTAAAAATAACCAGTAATGCCAGCAGAGACGTTCCAGGTGATGACAAACTTAAGAGAGCAAAGAAACAGTCCGTATAAATGCGGCCGCGTCTATTAACTCTACATGTTTACTCTCTGCAGAGTCCGTGTTGATTTAGGTTATGGGAACCAGCTGCTTCTTTCTCTCGCCGTCTTTGATGTTTCTCTGCTATTGTTGCGATGGCTCTGAATCACAGCCGGCTGCTCAGGGCGGCTGGTTGGTTGGCAGCTATTGAACTCTTTCGAAGATTAACTGTTATTACTGGCTTCTTTGTGCATCCAGGCTGCTCTCTGCATACCAGTGTCAAAACAAAACTCTCCTCTCCAGCCTCTCCAGTGGAGGAGGCTTCAGGAAACAGCAGGTCTGATTCACTTTTATCTGCACACACACCACTTAGTGCATAAGAGCACTAAGTGGTCTCTCAACTGACAAGTCCCTTTTTAGGAGAGGGGTCCAGTCTGCTCCACATTAACCTCTACATTTGCTCCACATACATGCATACACACTAACACACACAAGTACAACTGAAAACTTTTTATGATGGGAAACAGAAGTTCACAGATCAGCTTGCTACAGAGGCAGGAACCTGCATGTCCACTCCTCCTCCAACAGTCTGCAGCACTAATGAGCTCTGCATTCTCACATTTATTCACACAGTCCAGCTTGGATCTGAAGCACATCTTGAAATACACGATGGCTTGCACACGTGAGCTGCAGCCCAAAACAAGTCATGAATGTTGGTTTCATTTGTGCATGAAGAGAGCAACTAAATCAACTAGAGCAACTAGAGCAACGGTGGGCTGTTTATCCAGCTGACACAAGACCTGTAGCTGGTTAAAAATGATGCCTAGGTGGGTGTGTCAGTGTGTTTAATCAGAAACACGCTCACGTGCTACACATGTTGCAAAAGTGTCATAAAGCAGGGGAATCACGTTCAGCTGGCTGACCAATCCTGACACATAATGACACTCAAGAAGAAACAGGCTGAACCTGACTGGTCCCAGTCTAAAGATATTGTTGCACTTTAAACACAAAAACACAATCCCCCCCAAAAATTGAATAAGAAATCATTAGTCATAATTATCATACACACTCACCGGCCACTTTATTAGGGACACCTTGCTAGTACTGGGTTGGACCCCCTTTGCCTTCAGAACTGCCTTAATTCTTGGTGTCATAGATCTTCAACAAGGTACTGGAAACATTCTTCAGAGATTTTGATCCATATTGACATGACAGCATCACGCAGTTGCTGCAGATTTGTCTGCTGCACATCCATGATGAGAATCTCCCATTCCACCACATCCATGATGAGATCCTCCCGTTCCACCACATCCATGATGAGAACCTCCCGTTCCACCACATCCATGATGAGAACCTCCCGTTCCACCACATCCCAAAACTGCTCTGTTGGATTGAGATCTGGTGACTGTGGAGAACATTTGAGTACAATGATGTTTCAAAAAAGCAGTCTGAGATGATTCCCGCTTTATGACATGGCGCGTTATCCTGCTGGATGATGTCATCTTTATGACATGGTACGTTCTCCTGCTGGAAGCAGCATCAGAGGATGCTACACTGTGGTCATAAAGGGATGGACATGGTCAGCAACAATACTCAGGTAGGCTGTGGTGGTTAAACCGCCACGTTTGTACTAAGGGGCCCAAAGTGGGCCAAGAAAATCTCTCCCACACCCTTACACCACCACCACCAAGCTGACCCGTTGGTACAAGGCAGGGATGGATCCATGCTTTCATGTTGCTGACACCAAATTCTGAGCCTACATCTGAATTTGGTAGCAGAAATGGAGACTCATCAGACAAGGCAACATTTCTCCATCTTCTATTGTCCAATGTTGGTGAGTCTGTGTGAATTGTAGCCTCAGTTTCCTGTTTTTAGCTGACAGAAGTGGCACCAGGTGTGGTCTTCTGCTGCTGTAGCCCATCTGCTTCCAGGTTGGATGTGTTGTTCATTCAGAGATGCTCTTCTGCAAACTTCGGTTGGAACAAGTGCTTATTTGAGTTCCTGTTTTTTTTTTTTTTTTTTTTCTATGCTGGAACCAGTCTGGCCATTCTCCTCTGACCTCCCGCATCAACAAGGCATTTGCACCCACAGAACTGCTGCTCACTAGATATTTTCTCTTTTTGGGACCATTCTCTGTAAACCCTAGAGATAGTTGTTCAGGAAAATCCCAGTAGATCAGCAGTTTTCTGGAAATACTCAGACCAACAGCCGTACTACGTTCAAAGTCACTTAAATCACCTTTCTTCCCCATTCTGATGCTGGTTTGAACTGCAACAGCTTGTCTTGACCATGTCTACATGCCTAAATGCATTGAGTTGTTGCCATGTGATTGGCTTGTTAGACATTTGTGATAGTGAGCAGTTGGACAGGTGTACCTACTAATGTGTACCTAATAAAGTGGCCAGTGCTTCTGCGCTTACAAACTCCACACAGGAAGGGCCCTCTCATGGGTGTGTTAGCAACCCCTCCCCAGCCGGGACTTAAACTAATGACCTTTTACAGGGAGGCTGCAGTGCCAAAAACCACCGCTAAAATAGTATTAAGATATGCATTTCAAAACAATATTTGGCATTTGACATTTCAAAGAAGCTGATCTAGAAAGTTGGTTCTGTGCTGGGGGAGAGCTCTGGAGCCGCTAAAATTGATCGTTCAGAAAACATTGCTAGGGCGAGTTGGGGATGATGATGGGAGCATTCTTCCTCCACCTCCACCAGCTTGTAGTGAAAAATCAACAGCGTGTTCAGTGGGAGGCACCATCAGATTACCTGTGCGACGGAGAGATACAGAAATCATTCCTACCAGCAGCATCACCCTGAAGAACAAGCCTGACTGATTAATTCAATGTTGTGGCACTTAGTTTTTTAATACTTATTGTTATGGTGTCATATACTGTATATGACACCGATGGAAATGAAATGAAAATTAAATGAAAAATACTTTATCCCAGTAGGGAAATTCAATGTTGTAGTAGACTGTCTTCTTATTTCTTTTCTTTTTTCAAACATATATAACATTAATACAACATAAAAATAATAAGTATTAAAAAATTAAGTGCCACAACAATGAATTAATC
>JALJCO010012519.1:0-47978 GCA_023101725.1 Atherinomorus stipes
AGGGCGGAGCTTCTCTAATTGCATAGACACGTTTCACATGTGTCCCAACTGCACAGTGTACTGCGAGAAACTATTTTGGTAAGTAATTGAACCTTTTCTGCTGCTTTTTTGCTTTTTTCCCCACCACTAAAGTCAGTTTAAGTTATAAAGAAAATCAAACAAATAACTGGGACCGAAGAGCATATGTCTTTTTCCCCCCTTCGTCCTGTCAAGACTATCATGGCACGTGGTCTGGCAGCAATGTCGAAAATAAAAACATAAATTGACGGAAAATGCTGAACGGAGACGTTTCAAACGTGCATAGACATAACATTTTCAGGATTTACCGACTGGATGAGGCCCGTTATTAATGTCAACACCTGAGCTGTGTGTTTTTCTCTGTGGATGCAGGACTTGCCACTCACAAACGTGTTGGTGATTGTGACGCTGCTGGCCCACGGACGTCACCTGCAGAGGCGCCAGTGATGAGAACGTCGGCCAATGCTCAGCTAATAGTAAGTCAGTCTTGATTTACTTAGTAAAACCAGGTGTTAGGATCATCCCATCCAGGAAATCTGCAACTGGATCGCTTTTATTTCGCTCAGGGGCCTGTACGACGAAGCCGGATTTTCTCTTATCGACGTAACTTCAGGGTTAACCCAGGGTTTTCCATCCTACGACGCTGTTTCACTTCTGATCGGGTTATATCTCCCCGGTATCTTATGCTGAACGCCTAACCTGGTCCGGACCAGGTTAAGTTCTGATAAGAGATCACCGGGTATAAAAGCACCACCCCCTGACCAATTAGCGCTCTTGGAATATATGCCCAGCCCACTTTTAGAAGATCCTGTTGATGCTGGTTCAGATCGTGAGGGGAGTTCTTTGAAGAGAGAATATTCAGAGATGGTACAACCCTTTTGATCTGTCAGATGACACTTTATATGAAAGGTGTAGGTTTTCCTCTGCTGGACTCCGTCACATCTGTCAGCTGTTGGAGCCATACATCACAAATGTAAGGCATCGCAGCCGAGCAATGACTCCACAGACGCTCTGCATTGCACTGAGGTTTCATTAATGTTAATAGACTAAATTCATTTTGATATATTACCAACACCTCACCATGATTGAAAATGAATACAGTATTAGTGCTGTCCTTAACTAGGCTATTATGAATCTGACCTGAATTTTTCTGTCTGTTTAAGCGCCCTGAGGTGACACTGTCATGAATGGACGCTATACAAATAAAGTTGAATTGAATTGAATTGAACTGTACTGATGTAGCTGAATAGCTTAATTTTTTTTTGTAGCTGAATTATGCTCATGGTGTTTAAATCCCACTCAGTAAAGGTCACTCACTCACTCACTCACTCACTCACTCACTCACTCACAGTTTCATGCACACCGTCGGTGACTCGGATTATATTTTTGTAAATTTTGTTCTTCACTTGTTCCCATTATCATCTTGTGCCGCTGGAGTTGCATCTAAAAATAAGGTGGTTAAGAGGTCACACATGCAGAAAACATGAACTTATAGAGCGCACACCCACCCATGCCATCATGGGGAAGAGATACAATACGTGCGAGACATGAGCCTGGAAATATCTATATGTAGCTTACAGTATGAGAAGGAAATACAGAGGAAGCGCTGTAGTGTGATGAAGTGACAGTGGTCAGTCCGATATTGTTCCATGATTGAACAATCGCACAGACTTTTGCATTAACAGAGATGGCAGTTTTCTGCCAGCATCTCTTCCTGCTTTTGCTGCAGCGACTGTGTTGCTTCCGGCCTAGATGATGTTCCTGAGTTCTTCATATTTCTTAAGTGTCATTGTCTGCTCCTCGATGGTGAAATATGTCACTCTCTGTTTCTCCATGTCTGCGATTGGTCAGACGCTTCAAGCGCCACCCCTTTTCTGTGAGCGCACACTGATTAAGATTGGAAAACCCTGGGGTGAGTTACCGAGTTGATAACCAGCTTTGTAGTATTGTTTGACCGTGGATGTCTGGTTAAGTCAACCCAGGTAACAGAGAGAAATCCCGGGTATTTTAATCCAGCTTCGTCGTACAGGCCCCAGGAGTGCTACACAGTTGTTATTGGGATAGTAATTAAATTTTCTTTTTTTTCTCTGTCTTTTTGTTTAAAATCCCTGAAATTTTATTCTATGGGACTTTGCTCCATGGTTTGCTGATTCTGCAATGCAAAGATTATATTGATGCCTTTTAGAGCACACTGTAAGCAAAAAGAAAATTATCTTTGCAATTAAATGGAAGTTTTGACATAAGTGGATAAAACACTCAAATATTTTCTTTCCTTTGTGATTCAAGTGCTTTTGGTAAGAGCCCTGAGCATCTGGGAAACTTGTTTAGTCTCTAAGCTTATACCTTCCTTCTGCAATCTTAAGTGGTAAGAAGTTGGCATAAAATCGTGATCAGGTGTAATCTGGCTGAGTAAATTTCTGTTCACAGTTCCTTCTTAATGGGCTCCTGTATATGCATGACTCCACTACTTCCTGAACTTCAGACAGCACCTTTGCTTCCTGTCTGTCATTACTGGACAAACTGATCAATCCAGGTGTGCCTGACTTCAGTAACTGGCCAGAAACGAATGGATTAATCAGTTTGTCCAGTAATGAAAGACAGGAAGCAAAGGTGCTGTCTGAAGTTCAGGAAGTAGTGGAGTCATGCACAGGGCCTGAAATTCACTGCAGGATTGCGGGAATCGCGCATAATACCATCAACTCCCGCAAACTTCGCTTTTATAATGCAGGAAATTCCCGCTTGCAATTGCAGCAACATAATGTGCAGTGAACGTTTGCATCGGAGCCATAAAATAACGTAGAATAAAGGGCTCGACACACTTGAGGCGACGCTGCTCCTTCTCCATTCATTCAGAAGGAGTGATGTGCGTCGGCCCTTTAGCATAGCGCGCGCTCCCTTTCTCTCTCTCCCTCTCTGACCTGTCAAATGTTGCGTTGATAAACCAACCATTGTTGGTGGATTTTCCACTGGTAAGACAATACTTTCACGGAGTCTTATAACGTAAAAGTAACTTCAGGTCAGCTGAAGGGAACCTGGTTTGGACAAACATCAGTAAAGATCTGCGCTGTGGCAGCGTTGGTGTTGGTCTCGTTTACGACCCCAATCCTCCGGATACTCAGGTAGCGCCGGTGCTGGTTACATTACCAAGCAGCCCAAAGAAAAGTTTTGGCCTAACTTGCTCAGAATATCCGTGTTTGATCATAATGATGGAGACACGAGCTGCTCAGTTTACTGTAATGTTGGTGTGATGAGACCAGCATCAGCGCTGCGTCACCGGATCTCACATGGCAGCTGAATGTGAGATCGATTAATAGATAAAGATAATATTGATAAATAGTAGATTGATATTATGAATACATTTTATATTTTGACGCATAGGCTAAACAGCATTAAATATGTCCTATTAAAAATCTAAATTTGGTATTATTTTGGAGAAAGAAGCAGATTTTGTGGATGTTTCCTCATCATTTTCTCACGTTCTCACTGCTCTTAACTTGTTCTTGTTTATCTTTGCTTCTTTATTGTATTTTCTGTGTTTTTATTTTCTTTCCTATTAAGTATCTTTGGGTGTTCTTAAATGTGTTATTATTATATTCATCAAGTTTCTGACAGTTTTCTAGCCTTGCATATAGAAGATGCTCTGTCCTCCCCAAGACCAGTTTTATTTTAACAGAACTTTTATCAAATGCAAGAGATTACGTAGAGGAGAGAGAACCGAACAGAGCTGGAAGAAAGAACCACCAGAACCACTTATTATAACTATGCAGTTAAAAGATGCAGCAGATTACTGCAATATATACTTTTTATACCAAGTTGGTAAAACTGATGATGGCTGATAAAGAGAGTGGAGACACAGGACAAGAGAGCTGACTAAGATGAAAACTAAGGACGAAAAAGACAAATTAATACTCATTATTCATCTGAGGTACGGGTAGGACACTGTAAGACCTGTGGTAAAGCGCCCTGTAAATATCCCCCCAAAGTATACAAATCCCCTTGTGGTGAAGCATGTAAGGAAGTGAATTTAAAGCCCTGATGCATATAGCTCAGGTTATCCTTTTCTTGCGATTCTTGCGGTTTTTCCTGTTTGCCAAATGGATATGTCTTAAACTCTGTTATCTATTGGAAAGATGCAAACATGACCTTCATATATTCTTTATCATGGACCTTTTACTTGTACTGCAAAGCCACAAGGAGGCAGTGTTATCAATGGATGTCAGCTGGAGGAGTGTAGAGTGGGTGTTACTTTAGAGGGCCATTTGTTCAAGTGCAATTATTGATATTGACTATTTAATTTATTTTAGCTGAGCAAATACAAGTTCCCCTGGTTTGTCTGTCATGTGGACCATAAACTAGAAGTCTTTAACAGTTCTGTCCTGCTATTGCTACACCAGTCTGTCAGTGACTTACCACTGGTATAACCCCTGAAACTAGACCCTTTTAGTCTTTGGTAAGAGCATTATTTTGATCCATCCAGTTAAATTATTGTCTTTTGTAATGACTGCTGAGCTAAATGGAGCGTACATGAAATGGGAAATGACTCACAGTTTACCACTAGTGTTCCAAAGGTCATAGCTTCACCCAGGGGACTCTTGGCCACCACTTTATACTCGCCAGCATCATCAGGACAGCACCTTTTATGGAGGATACAGCATATCATTTGTCAGTGAAAGATGAAAGTTGGCTTCAACTTTGATGTGTTGTTTCTGTAGCTGCAACACATTAACTGAGAAATTATCCCCAAATACATCATAATGAAAAAATGCAGTGCCTTGATTGACTTAGTCATTTAATTCAGCTCAAACTTTCAAAACAGTGCCAACATGCATTTTTCAGTTTCACAGCATCTTACCCTTGGAGCTGCTTCAGTTATTACTCTGCCTTCTATTTTTTAGCATTATGCAAGTCACACATCCCTTGTCTCACCCTGATTTAGATTCATACAGTTTTCTGCACAGATTTTCAATCCTAATTAGGAATGAAAGCTTGTGACCCACCTCCTGATCTCAAGTGAGTTCAGCCCAAAATTTTGTTGAAGACTGTAATTCCATGGTCGGCAAGACATTATCAGTGGTTGTCCGTTTTTATACCTGAGGAATGAGTGAATAGATTTGTCATTTTGAATAACCAAACAAGTGAATAGCAGGCTGTACTTTGGTGTTTGATGCTCCTGCTTTTGGCTCCTCATGCACAACTCCCTAAATCTACAAGCCAGAAGGGCCCTTTGATCTCTCATTCTGTCTTGTGCTGGGCATTGTTGATAGCAGCCCTTTCCAGCTCATTGGGCTTGATAGGTCCCATATGGGGCAGTGAAACTCGTGGGCCACAGGTTATCTGGATATCAGGGTTCATGAATACTGAGCACACAGAGTCCTTTCATCAGCTAGTCTCACAGCAGCTCAAGTGTCAAGGTCAACAGTGTGGCACCCTGCCGGAATTTACGCAGGTGATTTCATATTAATACAGAGTGTGATATTCAGCTCAGGGTTCAGAATAATGGTATCATGACTTTTTCTCTTGCTAGTGACTCAAAGACTTTGAACTTTATCCTTATTATCTGTAGTAGTGGTGGTGTTTACCCTTCAGATGATCTGAGCATCTGAATTTAGTAGTAATAAATCAGCGAATGCCACTGTCTTGAGATGGAGGGGAGGTGCATTTTGTACCATGTAACCTCTGGGGTTGGACATCCTTGGACAGTGCAGGAGAGTTTCACTGTCATTCCCTCCCAGACAGTGTGAGCCCTCAGAGGGACTGGGAAGTCTGGAGCCTTCTGACTCAGTTGTTCCAGGTACTTCATGTGGGCGGATGCCTTCTTTGCTGCCTGAAGCATAGATCGATAAAATCTGAATTTTTTTAAGTAATAAACAGATTTTGCAGAGGAATAAAATGAATTTTGTGATAAATATTTATCAGCAATGTTTTTTTTTTTTAACTGTTCCTTCGCTGGACGTTGAAAAATGTTGGAGAAACAAAAACAGAAAGTGAATAAATTAAAGGTCAAAACACACCAGTGCATACCTGTCAAGTTTTCGATTTGAAAATAAGAGAAATTTTTCAGCACTTGCCGCGAACCATACAGTTTCCCTTATATTTTTAGACAAGTGTGCAATAAATTTAAAATAACCACTTATCAACTACAATGGGCATGTGGCGCATCTTGATTAACACTGCAGTAAAGCGCCTATAGCAGTATAAACAATAGAGTATCATATGAAATGATAGAGATTTTCTATAGTCCAAACGATGTGTATCGCTACCCCCCCCCCCCCCCCCCCCCCCCCAAATGCCTTCAGGTGGCTGTGTGCGTTTTACAATACACTGTTCTTCATAGCTTCTTGACAGTGTCCTGTTACTCATAACTTTTTCTTAAAAAACACATTCTTTTCAATTATATCTGTACATACATCCCTTCTTCTGTTGTACTCTGATTTTTTTTTAACCTGCTTTGGTACACTTCCTGTTATTGATGATGATGGCACTGGTGTGTTCTGTCCCACGGAAACAAACTAAACTTAAACAACAGAAATAATCTGAATAGACAGAAAGCAGCTATTTATTGGAGGGACATCCTCTGAAGCATTGGTAGCAACCAAACAGATAGCTGTTAATATGAATATACATGAAAACTTTTTATTTGATTAATGATAGCGATACACCGATCCGATACTCTGATCAGATATCGGCTCCAATATTGACAAATTAGCTGGATCTGATATCGGATGAATGTGGTCGATCCAACATTCCGATCCAGTCATTTCTGTTTTTATTCATATCATAATAAATGTACAATTTATTTGTTAAAGAATAAAGTTAAGTATGTTTCTATGTAAATTTGTTTCCTTTCTTTAAACAAGGCTATATGTTTATGTCAATCTTGATGCCTTCACTTACATGGCAAGGGATGCAGTTTATTTATTCAAGTAGTATTGGATTGGTATTGGGGTATCGGTTGATACACTCAGCCCTGGTATCGCTATCGGATTGGATCAGAACAACTGGATTGATGCGTCTCTAGATAGAATACTGTAAGGCCAACTCCTGAGACAAATGCCCAATACCTGTTTGCGAAATGCCATTTTGTCAGCGCGTGTGCGTAACACATGCTGGCTCCTGATCACATCTTTCTCTAGCTTCTCAGCCTCATTTCCAAATAGTGTCCACTTCTCTCTGTAGTATTCCTCGTCAGAAGCCATGGTTTCTTGCAGGATTTCCCTAGAAGAAAACAATGTAGAAAGTTATTAAGAATTAGTGTTTTTGTGGTATGCGTTGTACAGATTTTGTACACATGCAGCCACTGAAAATCTCCTGGGAAATCGTCTGTCATAAAGCTGACAGAGAATCAGCTGGGAGGATAATAAATCTTGCACAAACTACCAAGCTATTCTAAACTGCTGACTCTTTACAGCAAAACAGCAATACTGCCTGACAGTTGTAGTAACAAAGTTAGTATTCACATTGTTTTGTCAGCAATGTAGTTTGATTTTAGACATGGAAAAACATTTTCCTCCAGAGTCGGACAGAAAGCATTTATATTCACTCTAAAATTAGCAGCAGCGTCTGAAAACACCCAACTTCCATTGGAGACACCCTTTGCAAATTTCAGTACATTGTTACAGAAACAGCTGACCTTAGTTTTTTGCATGTAGGTGTTTCATTTTGTTGCAGGTTGTTTTGCATGAAGATGTAAAATGATGGTATTTGTGTTGTGTTTTTTTTTTTTTTAAGGCTGTTATTTTGCATGAGCACAATTCTCACTCATGTTGGAAGATTTTGAGATGCTGGTACTCTGAGTGGAGAATAAAACCTGGTTGCCACTGCTACAGTACTTCACATTACCATGAAAAGATGTGGCAAAGCTCTGATATGTTGACTTTCTCCTCTCCTGGAATCCTTTCGGTGTGGATAGCTTAAATTGTTGCTGTGTCACCGGCTGTGTGCCACGTTTGACTTCTTTGACTTTTCATGCAGCTGGTTGTGATGAAAATTTCAGGGAGTTGGGATTTTCTGTTCAGTCAGAGGAAACATGTAGCTTTCCTTGTTTTGCCAGCAGCAAGGTAACCAGTTTTGGTCTTGCCAGCATGTTGATTATAGAGGAAAGCTATAGCCTATTTAATGGGGCTGCTGTAGCTCAGGAGGAAGACTGCTTGCCCTTCGACAGCAAGGTTGCCATTTTAATCTCCAACTTTCTTCACATTTCAAAAATATCTCTTGCCTTCAAATGTGGTGTTCACTTGTAGGTTGCTTTGGATAAAAGCAAATGAAACTTATTTCTTTCACCTGAAAAAATCCATTATTTTTTAATAGAAAATGAATAAAATCCACAGAAGCTCGGACATCTCATTCAGCAACAGCTGGACTGTAGTACTTGCACTGACGATGTATCTATAGTCACATTTTTGTTCTCCAACCTTGTCATAATGGCAAGAGATCTTCTCAATCAATCACCTATTGCAAATATGGCACCTACAGTAGCTGGAAAAAGAGGGCTGAGGCTTGTTATTGATTGTTTATGTTGTTGCAACTGCATATGTGCTTTGAGTTCATTGTGAAGGCAGATAAACAAAAAACAGACGCCCTTTAAAAAGATCAGTGGAGCCTCGGGGTAATTTATCCACGTGAGTGTAGCTTGTTGGCTGTGAATATCGAGCATCGAACATCTCCCGTGTACATGCAATTCATCCATATGCATAGAACATGCGCATACTAACGCATACCATCATAGAGTTCGCCTGCATTTAAATGCAACGTTTTAATAATCCTCTCATCACCAGAGGGGTGTGTTTCCTTTTCCATCCTTTGATTGGCAGTCCCCAGGGCTTAATTATTTGAAAACATATTTCTCACACACATAAATACACATTGCCACAAGGGAGACAGAATCTCCAGTTTTCACACACACTCCTTTTTTGCCTGGATGGCCACAAGAGCACGAACAAGCTCCCAATGTTTGCAACTGCTCTGTAAAATGCACTAGCTGGATGACTGAATATGCAAATAAATACACATGCATGCATGCTTGCGAAATCCCAGGTGCCCAAAAACACAGTTTTAACTTGTGATGCCCCTGGCTAATTTAGTGTGTGTCAGTGTTTTTAATCTCAATAGGCCCTGGGATTTCAAGCCTTGAGGGGATGAACAACTAGATCTTTTCAAGTCATTGATAATGAGAGGGCTTATGGCTTAATTATTGCTCCAAATAGAAATTTTAATGCTGCTTGTTGATGCAACACAACCATACTTAGATTAGCAATTCGACAGAATTTGTCTGGTTCCAATACAGAAAGATAAATGATAGATTGAGCATTTTTTTAAAAATTAGATTGTATTGTGATTGGAGCAAAGCTCAGCACCACACAAAGATATAGCACATTCTTTTCCACACAAATAAAAAAAAAATTCACACACTCCCATCTTGTCAAGCAGAGGCTAATCCTTGAGAGCTTTCAGTTTCATATTTCATTCTTTCTGTGTTCAGCCTTTATTCTAAAGAATCCATTTACACCATTTTCTTTAGCACATCAGAGGAGCAAAAGATTTGTGAAGGCTTGGTAGGGAAATCAGTATTGGGACATAAACAACCTGCTAAGTCAAGAAGGGAAAGAATATAGTTTGTGAAAAAAAAATCTGAGGTGAGAAAAGACAGATGAGTCGTACGCGGATAGGCAGCTGTTGATAAGATTTAGGGTTCTGTTGCTGGCATGAGAGAGGGCACCTACTGGGTTGCTAAGCTGGCAGGGTCAGATCAGTGCAGCTGAGGCCCAATAATAGTTTTGTCTTTCAAGAGGGCATAACTCACTCTCCCATTTTCACTTGACTTCCTTGACAGCTCTGTCTTCTAGTATTTCTAATCTCCTTTGAAGCTCATTGTGACTTCCATTTGTAACTTTTGTCAGCCATTTCCAGACAAAGTTACCCTTTCTGGCTTAAAAGAAAAAAAAAGTTATTTTTAGCATTGATAATGAAGTCCATACACACCAGAGATGTAACATCCTTTTTGACACTAGTGTAATTACATTCTGGAAGAATTGGAGAACTATAAAGAGGCTGCTGCTAAGCCTCCAAATATGAGTACCATTGAATTCCAACAGACAGTGTGTGACCCAGACAGGACAAGGTGCCTTTACAACAGAAGAGGGATTTTGGTAAAGCAAATAAAGACACTTGAGGCAACTATCTCCAGGCTTCTGTTCACTGTGACCTAAGCCTCTTTATTCAGGGATTTATTTTTAGACATGACATCCTCTTCCTGACAACTGAGCAGTAATCTTGTCCCAGCAAAAAAAATCTTGAAGCACTAAGTGAAAGATCTCACATATGCCATGAATTAATTCCTCTGTTTTTGACTAACGAAAAAGTTAAAGGCTTTATGTGCTAACAACAAAATAACTCTTGATAGCAGGCACTTCTCAATGTAATCTTATTTATTCTCATTTGTTTGTCGTTAAATATTTTCTTTAACCCATTAAGCAGGTGCTGGACAGACTAACCTGCGGTCTGGCAAAATAAATCTTTTCTGTTATGGTTCCAGCAAAACAAAACTTTTTACAAGATTGGTGAATAATTACGGTTGTGCTTAAAAGAAAAGAACACGGTTGTTGTACAATTGAGAAATAAATGAAACAAACTAAGATCTATCTTACAATGAAGTCAGAATTTTCATTTCCTTTCATTTTTCTAGGTTTCATCCATTGTTGCATCACCTACAATAGCTAAAATGACCTTTTTTGACTCTGACCAATAGGAGCATTAGCTGATCAAATCCCAGAGTATTTTATAGACTGTAAAAGATAAATTGCTTTTTTGTGTTACTCGGTCATTAGTATCCATACATCTACTTAAGCTAATAAGGTGCTATGACTGACAGGCAAAATGAAAAGTAGATGACAGAACCTAATTTTCTGCAGAAATACGTACTTTAACATAATGATCAGAAGTTATTAAGTTCAACTCTGAGAAAAGAGAACAAAAAGACATTTCATTATTTAATTTCATTAAACTTCTTCTGAGTCTATTGGTTGTTAAATATATTTCAGGAGAAAAACACATGCAGTAGGATGCTTGGTAAAAGGGGAAAAACGGGGCTTGGTGATAACGGCATGTAATATGCGATATATTGTACTACTGTACAAGTCAAAATGTCAATGTGACATTGTAGTTGACTTTACTGTACTTATATAATCTTAACATATGTTACATTTTATGCATTGCTAATGCTCGGATATTTTAAACTTGTATTGTTTTACTTTAAGCAGTCTAGACAACACACACATTATCACTGCCAAATTTTGTTTCTTGTAGAATCATGTATAAATACTGATAATTGTGTCCTCAGTGAAATAAAATGAGGACTGAAAATAATGTTTTAATGAAGGTTGCCCTTTTCTTTTTGTGCCATGTTTTTCTATTATACTCTTGAATCAGCCCAGAGGAGACAAACCAGACCTTTTAGTTTTAGAGCGGTCCCTTCAATCCTTTTGTTTGTTGCAGCCATCATAGTTTAGTAGTAGGTAATTATTTCACCCGGTAGCCATTTTCAGTTAATGTGGCAGATGTTCCCTTCATTGTACACACTGGAACTTTTTCTCAACTATAACCTAGTCATTTAAACCAATTAATCTTGTTTCTTCATTTTCTGTGTCATACTTAACGAAGGTTACGATATTATAACCCTAGTTATTAGGGATGCACCGATGCATCGGCTGGACATCGGTATCGGCCGATGTTTACCTTGTTAACTGCCATCGGCCATCAGCCAATAAAAATGACATTCGCCGATGGCAGTGGCCGATTATTATATAGCATATATATTGTATATATACATATAATGATTTACATGTGTCATCAACACTGTGCTTAAGAAAAACTCTTTTCCCCCCTCTTTTTTGGGCGGCTGGGGGGAGATACTGGTAGAAGGCATCCACGCGCTTTCCTCAGTAGAAAAACGAAGATGGCGGCGGTCGTGTGGCAATATTTTACCGTTTCAGAAAAAGATCAGCGTTACGCAGTTTTCAGTACATGCTCCACAAATATTTTTTATTGGGCCATGAAAATAATCTTCTCACTGAGTATGGTTTTGTTTATTAGGCTAAAACCACTCAATTTTGTTGGGCAATATACTGAAACTTTCTTTTTAGTGATTATCAGTCCCAGGTTTTTGAAAAGTTTTAAGAAAAGAGCTTGTTATAACTAATGTCAACCACAAAGTGACATTAAAGGTTGTTTCTGTTTCATAAATTGGTCTGATTTGAATTTGTGCTCATTCAAGGATAGACTGATGAGGAGCTGAAAGACTTGTAAATTTCTGTGGCACAAAGGAAGTAATAAATAAAAATAGAAAACATCGGCCATCGGTCAAGTTGTTATGTTAAACATAAGTATCGGCCCAGACTTTCACAATCGGTGCATCCCTACTAGTTATATTAACACAGGCTTCACCCTCTACTGGACTCTATGGGTACAACTCTCCTCTAATCGTGTACACATGATGGCCCACTGAAATTTTCATATACGTAGCCGGCCAGTAGGGCGTGTCTACCCCTTTTCCCGCCTAGCAGGTATAAAAGCAGGTGCATGGCCAGCTGCCCTCATTCCACCAAGCTTCAGCGTAAGGTGAAAGAGCAGCAGGGCCCTGTGTAGAGTTCTCCGCCTGTGTCAAAATAACGAGGGATGGGGCGGTGATTAGCTCAGTTGGTTGAGCAGCCGCCCCATGAACAGAGGCTACAGTTCCTCGGCGCAGTCGGCCCCGGTTATATTCCCGGTCCAGGTCCCTTTGCTGCATGTCACTCCCCACTCTCTCTGCCCCTTTCCTGTCACTACACACTGTCATATAAAGGCCACTAGTGCCCAAAAAATCCTTATTAAAAAAAAATAAAATAAAAAAAATAACGGGGGATACAATATCGTAACCTTTGTTATATCTCACACAGGCTTCGCCCTCTACTGGACTCTATGGGTACAGTAGGTGAAGCCCCATATATGTACTCCCTGCCGCGGGAGAGGCTCTGCACACTGACCACGGCAGCTACCGATTAGGTACCAAAACCGAGTCACCACTTTTTTAATCTTAGCCATGTATGGAGCGATGACGGGTCCAATTTCATCCCAGTTAGCAGCACCTGGCTAGGCTGGGTGAAGTTGTGGCCTAACTTCGCAAGGGTCTCAATTGTGACCACTTGTACACCTCATTGACCATGCCCATCAGAGCATAGTCCAGTGCAGGTGCATGACACCCTCTGGGGTTCAAGCATAACGAATACTTGACACACCCTTCCTCACACAGGTCCTGTGACCCTGCAGTGAGCACAGACTGGGGAGAAGGACCCTGACACATCCAAGACATAGAACCTTATGAACGGGCAGGGTGAAGACCGCAATGCCGCCGTACATATGTCCTCAACACTCGCACCACTGAACAGAGCCGTAGATGTCGCCACACTTCTTGTGGTGTGCACCTGGACCACAGTGGGGCGGCTCTTGACCCGCTTGAGTGTAAGCTGAGAAAATACATTCACACAGTCACCTCGCCAAGCGTTTTCTGGACAGGGCTCTGTCAGCCGTCCTGTGACAAATATCTGGTCGGTGTTCCTGACAATGGCCATTGGGTTGACTAGCATGACAACGCGCACACAGGGCATAGGAGATGCAGTTTGCCTCCCAGAATCCTCATGAGGGGGAGGGTGAAAAGCCTCCAGTTGGATGATTCTGGACCGTAATGAGCTCCTTATGTTCTAGGAACAAAGAAGGGGATGGCACCACTGCGGTCCCCATGAAGGAGTAAACATCAACAGACTGAGTGGTATACATTCCGCAGCCCTGTTAATGGTGCCAGAAAACCTGTGGTAATGGGCTTCAGAGCACCTGCCATCTCTGAGAGCCCTCCATGTTCCAGGAATTCAGAGCAGGGGGCTGACCTCAAGTCAGGGGCAGCCCCCTGGAAGATGAGTGGAGACTGCAACCAGAAGTGGTACAGCAGATCTGGACACGAATCGGGAAGGCAACGGTGGATCTGTTTTCCAAACAGGTCGAACACCCATGGCCCCCATTGGTTCTCTTGAGCTGGCAGGACTGCCCACCTTTTTTTTTTTTTTTTTTTTAAAGGATTTTTTGAGCACTAGTGGCCTTTATATGACAGTATATAGTGACAGGAAAGGGGCAGAGAGAGTGGGGAGTGACATGCAGCAAAGGGACCTGGACCGGGAATCGAACCGGGGCCGGCTGCGCTGAGGAACTGTAGCCTCTGTTCATGGGGCGGCTGCTCAACCAACTGAGCTAATCACCGCCCCAAGGACTGCCCACCTTTGAGGGTGGATGCGTTTGCACACACTCCATGGCCAAGAAGGCTACTTTATGCCTTTTCCCCCCTCCGTCTAATCCCCCATCTTCTGGAGAGAGTGAGTGGAGCGGCTGAGGGTCATTCTGGTGGCTCCCGACTGACGGTCACCTCCGTGGTATGCACAGCTGACCATAATGCTGATGGCTCCACCATGGCCCGTTCCCCAGTACCGGGGGGCATTGTCACAGGCGGCAGGCATGGTTCAGGTGCTGCCAATCCTGGGTCAGCCACTTCAAGCCTGGCCTCTAAAGAGACAGGCCAATACGGGCTGAGCTGACTGTTCAGATGGTGAAAACCATGCTAGGGCTGGATCTACCACTGCCTGTTACAGGGCTAGGTGGTTGGGTTTTCAGTCGGGCTGTAACGGTACGTATATTTGTGTCGAACCGTTCCGTACGCTACTCTCAGTTCGGCACCACCCTGTACCGAACTGTTGGGCTGGGACTGATTTGTTTATTTAACTGTTTATTGTTTCAGTAAGTTCTTGTGTGCCACTGGACATAACAGACCAGTGCAGCACTCACCATCCTATTTCTAACAACATGGATGTGAGATTGTTGAGCTACAGGAACCACCACCAACTCTCTAGTCCTCTGTCTGGGATCACTTCGGTTTAGATGAAGAGGGAGCTGAAGAAAAGTCTGCAAAACGAAATCAGTGTGCCAACATTGCAGTGTTTCCCCATCAGCTCTCAACATTGGGAGGATGGGGGGGAGCGGTGGGAGGTGGGGTAATACAATGTGATAGCTGCTGTGTTGATGACCTATAACTACAAATCAGCTCTGCTGAACATTGTATTCATAAACTCTAACTGGTAACCTTCTAGTCGCAGCATTTAAGTGTTGATAATAACTAAATAATCATAAGCAGCTACACTCTGTTGTCGCGTTTCCAGACTGATTTAAATAAAAAAAGAGAAAACACAGAGGACAGAAAAACGTAAAGGATTGTATAAGTTCTCATAAAAACAGTTTCATTCCATGAAGTCATGCTAAATTTTCTTAAAGTTCAGATCTAAGAAAACGTGCTGACATAATTAAACGTGATTTTAACGGCGGTATCAGCTGTGCGCGTTCCCGCGACGTGCTCGTTCTCGGTGCATCATTTTAAGTGAAGAGGAGCACAAGTGTTTCCATCTTTACCTTTCTAGAGTTTAAGACCTGGTATCTGTGACCGAGTTTCAGCTGGTTGACGTGTTTTCAGGCACGCACATCCTGTGGACGTGCGTGTCTGTGGGTGGTCGCATCACAGAGAAACTCAAAGAGCAGCTATGACAAGCTGTCATGTAAATCTAATAACTAACTTCAGTTTTTAATCCAAGAGCTCAATATAAACCTGTTCTAGAGGAAATGAGACCTGAAACCAGTTTGTGAGCTGGTGCTGGATAGTAAACCAGATCAGGTTAGGGAAACACTGGCTCGGGTATGTAGTATGAACTCGGCTGTGATGTTAAAGTTTAGTGAACCTGTTGATAAAACACAAGACAGTTAATATTTATGATTTTTTTTTCTCCATTACTGTACTGAGGAAAAACCGAACCGTGACCCGTGTACCGAGGTACATACCGAACCGTGAATTTAGAGTACCGTTACAGCCCTAGTTTTCAGTATTGGTGCAAAGAGAGGAAAGTAGATCCACTGTTCCGTTGGGGACATTCTTTCCTTTCTACAGTTCTTGCTTGATAGAGGGCTGTCTCACACGACTGTTGGGTCACGTTGCAGCCATCTCATCATGCCACGAAGGGTTGGGCGGAGGCCCAGTCTTCGCCCACCCTCTGGTAAAATGGTTCCTGCAGGGAGTCAGAAGGCTACAACCATTGGCGAGCGCTTCGGAATGCTCCTCCTTTAGGATAATGTCAATCACGTGACACGGCAAGCCAGTGGGACACGCCCAACTGGCTTCAGTTTCCTCTATTCAGTAGGAATGCACGATATAATCGGCCCCCTATTGGTATCGGCCGATATCGGCCTTTAAACTGAGTATCGGACATCAGCCACCCCACTGATATTTAACCGATATTCAACTGATTAGCCCGCTGTTTCTAAAGTCTAAAAAAACAAAAAACAAACTTCTTCTAGTTCAAAAACTTCTTTTTTACATACTTTAAAACTTCTAAAGACTAGGGGTGGGAAAAAATATCGATATACTGAAATATCACGATATTTTAATATGCTGATATCATATTGACATTTAAACGTGGTATCGATCTATTTTGCTAACGAAATTCGCGATATTTTATCGTTCTGTTACAAAGTCTTGCAAGAATTCACAAAATATCGTGAGATTTTGAAACCGAACGATGAAATCTGGCGAGATTTCAAAGTTATACCGTATAACTTTTGGCCACTAGAAGCGCTAAACCTGCAACGGCGCCAATGTCTCACAGGCCTCACGGCAATGACACAAATTTAAATCTCCTCTCCCGTGTTTGGATATTGAAATAAACGAGCCCATTAAGATTCAAGAATTTTCTAAAGGATTTTTCACCATTGGAGGATATACCCCTGGTGGAGGTATAACCAAGTTGTAGTTTTGAGCACTGAATGAAGTCGTAACTTTGGCAAAACTCATGTTTGTTATGAGAACGTCTGGATTAGCTCAGCTTACGGGACATTACAGTGGCTCTGCTTCCTTCTGAACAGCGTATGAAAACCATTCAATTAAACCAAGCAAACTGCCGATCGTTCTGTTACTACTTTGATATTTATATGAATTACAGAGAACACATTTATTGCTGCAAACCAGTCACAATTGCGCACAATGTTTAGGGAGTCACGTTAGCTTTGGTCTATCGTAATTCTAGCCGCATTTCGCTAACGGGAAACTATTGGCAGCTTATACGGCTCTGATTGACGTTGTTTAGAATAAACGCTGACTGAAAAAAAAAAGAAAAGCATCACATTTTTGTATGTCTACACAACAGCCAAACTTACTTACCAGTCTAATAATACTGTGGCAAACAGAGTGGCAAAGCAAAGTATATTGTGACTTCGATAATATTGTTTCGTAAGGCCAAACCAAAAATGTCATTAGTTATCTCCTTTATATCACAAGAAAACAGAAAATTATAGTTTAACCAGCATATATTTTGGCCTGTTCTTGGTTCCAATCAGAAGAAGCTCCTTCCTCTTCCTCTGTATAAAACAAATAAAAAGCTTCTGCTGTATGACTCAATTGAATGATTGTGGCTTATTGACTTTGTGACATCTGTAAGACAGTAAATGAAGGGGACCCAGCTGGCCTTTTAGACAGATGGATGTGAAGGAAAAAGCCCTGATTTCAGTTCTATATTCAGACTTTTACCGGTATAAAAGCATTTGTTCTGTATTGGCTTGCAGCAAAATCATGAGTGGAATTTTTCCCCTCTCATCTTGCTGAAATAAAGTGGGGAGAGAGGATGTGGTGGTGATGTTTGATGGAGAGGCAGAGTTTGCACAGATTATCTAGGAAGGAAGTCATCAAGAGAAAAGTGGAGGCCTGCTCACAGTACTTGGATTCAGTATGAGAGGGGGACACTCTGAGACAGTTATCTTTTTGTGCCCATAAAAAAGTTCGTACAACAGGAGGACTTGAAATAGTCTCCCCTTTTGTCAAAAGCTGCAGCTGGAGGTTTGAATTTTCTAATATGACAGACACTTCCTGTATATATCTGTTTCCATATTGATCACCTAGGCTCACTGATGGTTCAGAAAATCATCTACAGACATGGATATATTGTCTTACCATGTCCTGTGGCGGGGGAGGCTGCTCACGTTGAGTAGCTCTTTGACAGACATCAGATTAGCAGGGATGATGGGATAGAAATCAGCGTAGGCAGCTTCTTCATCACTAAGAGCGTGTTGAGAGGAAATAAAAACAGCCTGATTAACACATCTTGCATATCATCAAATGATTCAGGTAAAAGAAAACAAAGCGGAGATTTGTTTCTGTCATCCGTCCTCGTTATTTACTGGGTCGATTGAGGTATTGAATGTTCATATTAACATGTTTTTACATTTTGTCATGGATTATTGCACTTAATCCAATCACAGGTTCATCAGATCATGTTTCTCCTTTGCCACTAGAAAGCAGCACTGGCTCTGCTTTTCACTGTCTGAACAGTAGAAGAGGCAGTACATCACAGAGAGCGCTGCATAATGTACAAATGTAATGTGCAAGAAGGTTCACTTTGTTAAGCGCTCTGGGGACGCAGTTTCAAACAGTCAACCATTCTCGGTAAAGAAAAGGGCTTTAATGGATATTCTCTGTTGTAAAGAACTGGCAAGGTAAACAGTGATGCCAGCAACAAAGACCTGAGAATCCATGAAAGACAGATCCATCTTTGCAAAACTATGTCAGTATTGTTTGTTACACTAATGCTGCCTGTCATGCAGCAGCTCAAGAGTAAACCCCCAAATGCAGCTCATTATGTCCCACTGTGGATTTGTGTCTCCTCTGTAAACTTCTCCAGTGCTGACTTAAATAATACAGTGGAATTCCACTGTATTATTGATTCAAATTGATTCAAATTCAACTCTTAATTTATACATATACATGTATAAATAGTTTTTCAAATGCATTTTAATTTCAACAATCCTGTGATGAAGTTTGAATTAAGATAAGTTTTAAAGGAAGTGCATTAGCTGTTCTCTGAACTGTAACCTATTGTTGTAGTAGCTCAGATAACTAAGTGCATCCCATCTTGTACATAAAGCATAATCTGGCCACTCAAGAATGCAGCATGCTGCCTGACCCATTTTAACTCTGGTGTGAGAAGTATTACAACCTTAATCAGCTGCTTCTGCTGTGTCAGTGTTCCCCTTTTCATCACTGGTGTGCAAACACACACGCTATTGTCTTTTGGGAGCTTATGTAATCAGGATCCTGAACCAAAGGATTTTGGATCTTTGTAATGATTTGTTTATGGTAAGGTGGTGATTTTATGCATTGTGGTGTTGAAGCATAGATTCATCGACTACGTTCAGTTTTTATCAATGTGGTTGTGTCAGTTGGTAATTAAGTGTTTGTGTGTTCTAGTTGATAAGCTGGAACACAAACTGTGGATGAAAAACAGCAACCAGTAGACAAGGACAGTGAAGTGATTGTTAATCAAAAGCACAGCCTCTTGCTGTCTCTTTCATTAGAGGCTTTAAGTTGTCTCTTTATCATGTGTGTGCATATATAACACACGCGCATGCATGCAACAGACACTGGGGAGCATACACTGCAGCATGAACCCTCTGTGTGGAGCACCAACAATAAACTGCGTTGACCTTAAACTGTGTTGACCTTTTCTGTGTGCGTCCCTATTAACAGGAGAGTGCCATTTGTTGGTGGTGACAAGGTCTCATGTGGCAGAGAGGTTGAAAGATATATTTGTAACAGGAGAAGCAAATATTTCAGGTCTCCCTTTTATCCACAGATGAGTACCACTCTTAACAAGAGCAATTAACAAATATAGTAAGAAGATATTCTAAGTTTAAAAGCTTTTTCTTTTAAAATTGTGCTTTTTTTGTGTGCGTGGGGGGGGGGGGGGGGGGGATTTTGTGGGCTTGAATTATGTTTACCCAGGTGTATGACACTATCGTTGACTTCTTGACTTGACACTGTTGCCGCTAACATCTGACCTCAGGCGTTACTTTCAACAAGCCATCATATAAATTACAATGAAAATTGGCATGACTTCTCGTTTTGTTTTGTTTGCAAGTGGGGGAACTTCCCAATTTCACTGTGCTTACAGGGCAACTTCTGCTTTTCCCTGTCTTATTTTCCTCCGCTTTGTTCAGGTTCCCCCTGAATGTGTGCTCGCACCGTTGAATAATGTAGTCACAAGCCTGCAGATGGACAGTATCACTCCCCGTATACACCTGGAGACACGTGCACACAGGTTCAACCAGTCAAACTGAAGAGTTGCTTGCACTCTGTACTGGAGAGTGCAGTGTGTGCTTTCATGTTTTTATAAACACCAACAGGCTTCCTCAAAATATCAACAGAAGGAAATGAAAAAAGAGGAAAAAAGTCAATAGTACAGCATGGTCTGTCCTTATTGTTAAATGAATGTCAACATGTCAACAACAGCAAAAAAGTACTACAAGCTATTCAAGCATGGAAAAATGAAACCATTGTTTGTGTAAGAGTTCACTTCTGTGTTTGCCGAGCCTACCCAGAGACTAGTTTGTTTAATCCAACATGAAGATTAATCTTCCTGCTCCCAGTGATGATCTAAGCATAGATTTAACTGCAGACCTGCTTGGTTTCTTTCTTTCTTTTTTTTTTTCTTTTCTAAAAAAGATAGACGTGTCCTCTAAGTTCAAGCAGAACTTATCCTGATGGAATAAATGCTTGTTTTCACCATCCCTGAGGATAAAAAATGGGTCAATTCTCTTTATTTTTCAAAAATGGAGAATAGAGACCCAAGGGTGAGCCTAATTTAATAACATGCAGCAAAGGTGATGTGAAAATGAAGGCAAATATGACGAGACTATTACCGCAGGTCTGGATTGATTTTCTGTTAGATCATATTGAAATTATTTGGGTGCAGTAGTGTGTGCTGTGTGATATCTTCCCTCATCTTCAGCTATAGAGTAATTTGTTAGGCCTACTGTATTATAGTTGTGGGAATCTCTGGGCACCTCTCGATTTGATTAGATTACAATTTTCTGTTTATGGCAGACCTGATGAGAGATGTGGCTAGTTAACTGTGAGGCTACACAACTGCTGACCACTTTCTCTACATCGAAACAGGGCAAGTGTAGCAGCATACTTGTGGTGGATAAATACAGATTTCTGCATGTTTTAAATCACTAATAGAATTCAGACAACAGTATTTTATCTGTTGTGAGATTTATCACTCACACATTCTTTCTGGAGAATACCAGAAGCTCTTGGCCAGTCAGCTGTCAGTTTTTTGGGGTGATGTGTGTGAGATAAAAGACTTAGTCTTGTTGTGGGGATCATGGTGTGAATGGATTCTCTTTGAAGGTGTGTGTTGCAGCTTGGCATTAAAGTGGTCTACACAGCTGAAAGCCCTGGTTTTATTAGATTGTATAGACTCAATATCTTGGTAACAAAAATTGCGATAATTTGTAATTTACTTCACCCTGTCTAAGTTAGGTTGAGGCTTTGACATATTTTGGTCCTCTGGTTAGCAGCTATAACTGGATGTTTTGCTGCTTTCATTTGCTGGAAACATCCGATATTATTTTGAGTGTTTGTACTTTTTCCAAAATATTAAACTTAAAAGTCCGTATAAGTATAAATATATACAGAGGCCATATGCTAACTTTAATGTGGATGGTGCTGATCACATTCCTGTTGTAGCCATATTGTGCATCTCTGTGCTGTTCAGAAATTTCACATACACTTTTCTGAGTTCCTCCTTTTGCTTCTTGTCAACATTACCTAGTTATTTTGTGATATAGAACAGGGATGGGCAAAGTTGGTCTTTGAGGGCCACAGTCTTGCAGGTTTCGGAAGTTTCCTGTTGCAGAACGCCTGTATCAGATTAATGGATCAACATGCGTGGACAGAAATGGACTCTATGCACAGCTCTTCTACTTCCTGAAGTTAAGGTAGCTCCTTTGTTTCCTGTCTTTCATTACTGAACGAACTGATAAACTCAGGTGTGTCTGACCTCAGTGACTGGCCTGACCTGAATTAATCGGTTGGTCCAGCAATGAAAGACGGGAAACAAAGGAGTTGCCTTAAGTTCAGGAAGTAGTGGAGTCGTGCATGGAGCCCATTGACAACAAGCTATTGACGAGAGCTGGGAAGCATCTAAAACCTGCAGGACTGGACCAGTTTCTCATCCCTGATGTTAAAATGTTTTGTGAATTGACTCAGTTTTCTATGTTTGCATCTCAACGTATATAAGATCAGTTTTTCTGTAAAGTATTTTTTTCTCTATTGATCATGAAATTAATTTCAAAGTCAGCTTGGAACACAGTTACACACAGTTTGTGCTGGTAAGAACGCCAGCTGTGTTGGCTGTGGTTTATTAGAGGTTCATTTGTTGGGTTGTCCTTCATGTTAGTGTGTGCCGGGACATAGAATAGAAAAGTCCACACCTTGATTTACTTGACATAATTTGGGTTTGATTCAGATGGAAAGATCCAGGTTCAACAATAGTCTGTGCCCATGAAATCAGGTCAGCTGATTACTAGAATAAACTAAATGACAACGATTTTTTGCCAATGGATCAGGCAGTTGTATAACATCATTCATCTGTCTGGGAGCATTATGTGCCTGTGTAAGCTTGAGTTATTTGTCACAGAGCTGTGTAGTGAGGCAGGACTTGACCGTTTTATCCCACCCTGTGGTGAAGTGGGTCCCAGTGACATGTGTTTGGGAATATTGTATGTGAATGTGTGCCGCTAACAGCTTCCTTCTGTGGCCCAAAGTGTACTTAAGAGGATGTAATGTCTCATTGTGCTGAAAATAAGCCGGCTGCCATATGTTTTTTTTCCCATAAATACTTAATGCCATTTGTCAACGGAGAACAAATCAGAGGTTATTGATCAGGACATCTTTGCTCATGTTGTGCAGCATAATACTAATTAGACTTTCCCAAATGTACTTGTCTGCTGCACTGCAGAGAATTGCTTTCCTGAAGCATGCCAGTATTTTGCTGCTTGTTTCATGACTTTTAAAGGATCACTTTTCTACCAGTGCAGCAATTTGTTGTTTCTTCCTTTTTTTGAGATGTTAATTTTTGAAAATTGTCTAAGAACAGGTGCTTCATAAGTAAGTTTTCTCAACTCACCAGTGTAATCTTCATTATTTTCCTTTTTATTTAATTTTTATTTTTTTACAAATTAATTTTACATCTTGATACGAGAATGTATGTAAAATATGCAAAATTTTCCTTGGTACTGTATTCATCATAATTAGGAACATGTCACTGAGTGCAAATGTTTTATTTAACATTTATTAGTACTTTTTGGGCCGCAAATGAGATTTATGGCACAGAGTATTTTCTCTGACTGCAGTGATAATATTTTTAGGATCACTTTGTGCTTGGCTTTGGTCGTTGTCAGCTTTTGTAAATAACAGAATTACAGAATCTGAACAAATTAATCCTTTGTGACAGCTGAAATTCTCAGTAATAATAAAGACAACCTTTTTATCCTTTACGCCCGACTGTATGTTGGTAAACTCTTTGCACCTGGAAGTGAAGGTCCGCTTCTTGATCTCTGAGGACATCTGCATGCCATGAGACATCTGGGATGACTGCTCCTCCTGCTCTCGTTTCATCACCATCCTGGTTTCCATGGTAACCAACACCAACTGGCACCTGTGGTGGGGGAGAGGGAGGGGGAGCGATTGGATTCTGGAGAGAGTTTGTAGAGTTGTGTAGGAGGAAGTGGGAGTCAATGAGAGTTGCACAACAAAGGCACTGTGGCCTCAAACTGGCAGGTAACTCCATGAGGAGTCGCATCCTGCGTGGCCTGATGCTGTGTGATGAGAGTATGTTGGTTTATTTTATGTTCTGATTTTAGCTGAGACCCTGTAGTTACTGTCTCAGCTTTTTTATGCTAAATTGTAAGAATGTCAGCATTCCTATCAAGTGAATTAAAGCCAAAGGGCAAGGCATTTCCAAAATGGATCCTTTAAAATGTAAAAGAAAAACAGTTTTGTGATGGTCTGAGTATCTTTGATGTCCTCCAAAGTGCATAAAACCAGAGCAGAGTGTGGTTAGTGTTCCTAAATAAATATCAACCCAGTTGCAAATTTAGAAAAAATTAAAAACTGCTAAACTCGTGCCAACCTCTCATTTTTTTATTTATCTAATGGGCAACATTTGACCCAGTTGTCTTTTTAATGGACATCAATGAAGAAATTTGCTTGCTGTAGTTCAAAACCCATCACAAAGAAACTGTCTTTTTAAATATGTAGCCTGTGTAGCCGATTATTTTTGATTCGCTTCATTTTAAAATCCAGTTAACTTTAGTATGAGCTGCATTTATATGAGCATTTTGTTTTCTTTTAGTTAAATCATTCAAGTTATACCAAACGCTGCTAATGTGAAGTTTTATGTTCTTTGTTGTCCAATGTAGTGTGGTTTAAGGTGCTGCCATTTTGGAAAGGTGTGCAACAGTCCCATGTTAAATGAATCACCCTTTTGTGGGCCGCTGAGCCACTAATAATCCATCAGCTGAGGTTCGCCGTGCTTCTGCCCACACCCTGCCTGTCATTAATCATGTGGCTGCTCTGGGGAAGTGAACGCAGAATGCGCCCAACAAACAGAATCAGGTCGTGCCTGAGTGATAGCTTCATTCACCCTTTCCCAACAGAAACCACCCGTGTTAGCACCACAATGTGTTATTTCTTCACATCTCTTTCGATTACCTTGTGGAAAACATTGCAGAGTTAGATAACTGGTTAATGTGCTTGCAGGCCAGTTGATTCCCCCTTGCTGCTTTTTTTTCCTCCCCCTTTTTTTTTGTCATACTGCTGTGCAAAGAGATTTATTTGAGTGCTGTTAATGGCAGGCCGAACTATGCCACATTAAAATTGATTACTCCATAGGTAGGCCAGGATCATGGGGTTCCTGCAGGGAAAAGAGTAAAAGCAAAGTGGTTCTACTTGTACACACGCTACAGTTTTAGTCTCTGGAGGACATTGCAAGCTTGGTGTCTTATAATTTAAAAAGTGTCAAAGCAAAGGAGACCCAGTGATTCACTGTTCTGCTTGCTGAGGAAGAAAGGTCTGAACAAGTTGGGAGCCTCCTTAATGCCATCCCTCGAGAATAATTAAAAGCTACATCCACTAAGGCCATCAAAAGAGGAGACTATTAAGAAGCTCAACTCGCTGGAGAAATGAACAAACACTCTTAAGAGAAACAACATGAGAAAAGAAGCCTCCCTGAAGAGGCAATGGTAGTCTAATTAAAAGCATTTTGTAGATGTATTGGAGCAGTGTTATGTTAGGTAATGTAACTGGTGTGTGGCAAAAAAGAATGGAAAACATGCTCGCTGTAGATCAAGGTGAAGTTTGAGTAATCAGAAATCCCACTCACTTTTCTTTTTCAAAAGGAAAACGGATGAAGTCCTCAGGGTGGGGGGATCTTTAGGATGGATATATCCTATTTCCTTTTTGCCCCGTCTCTCTTACCTTGAAGATCCTGTTCAGTCTTGGTGTGTCACCTTTCTTTATTACCTCTCACTTTCTGTCTACGTCCACCTCACTCTCTCCTGTCACTGTTGACGAAGCAGTGAGGGTGACCCTCAACACAAAGTGTCCTTCAATGCCAAGTATGTGGACAACACAATGCTCTCTCATTCTTAAGTTGGTAAATATAGATCAATGACAAGCCCTCGTACCCATGCACGCTCAACTTGCTGCTGCTCTTGGGCCTAAATAGACACACAAAACCACCACAGGCACACAGTGGCAGAGATTATCGTCGGCAGCCGGATCGATTTAGAGACATCTCTGGACATGCTGCTAAGAGATGACACAACATATCCCTGTACAATGAAGCCCAAGCAGCTGAAAGAAACAGCTGGAATGGCCTCAGTTCTTCAAGCTGCTCTGTACTTTCAGCCCCCCCTGCGCTTTTCTAGCTGGTACAAATGTTAAAAATTTCAAAGGCCAGGAAATGACAAGCTGGACATCAGAGTAGGGCTAAAGGGGGAGAGGGAGAACACAGTGAGAATAAGAGAGAGAGAAGGAGGCTTTTAATGGGAAAATGAGGGGGAAGGAACAAGTCACTAAATAAAGTGAGACTCAAACCATCTGGTTCCTTCTCATTAAAGATCTGACCTTCGATTCTGTCCTTGAAGGAAGGGTGCTATTAATGGTTCGACAACACTTGAGACTCCATCTGATCCTTCTCAGGATCAAACTAAACACATCAACTGTTACACAATAAACTTATAATACAGTCCTGGCCATGTGTCTCAGCAGTGAGTCTTTTTTTATATTGTAGATAGAACTGTGTGCACTAGATAATTAAAATCTCAAGGAGAGAGTTTCATTTGTGCCAGGATCATCTCCTCCTGAGGAGTCTGGTACAATCAGGTTGGCAGCAGCAGACTCGTAAACAATGGCCTGTGTCAAGATATGCCGCATAAAAGCAGTTTCTCCAAGAATGTAGATAGATGGATGGATGGATTGATACTTTATTTATCCCTGTGCTGGAAATTCAGAAGGACATGAACAACAAACTGAATTCCCTGAAAATATTGAACAGCAGAAGACTGACGGTGAAAGTCACAGGTGAGGCTCCCTGTTGTCTGTCGTACAATTGAAGAATGGATTGTCAAAGAGGAAAAGGTGAACATTGAGTCCTAAAGCATGCCAAGAATGAAGCTACCTGAGACTATACGTATGTAGAGTTGTTTTTATCCTATGGTATTGGCTCATAGTTCTGACCAAAACTACTGCCAGGAACAAAGAATGGCATCTAAACTTTCTCCAAGGACAACCTCATCCAATCATCTAGAAGCAATATGGTGGCAGTCTGTGCATTTCCCATCATGATGGACCACCTTGCTACAAGACAAACTAATAAAGTGGGTGATAGATCATTAGACAACCATTTTCCTTGGCTGAAAACTTACCCAGTCATAATCCAACAGAACTTGGAAATTTGGAAAAGATAGGTGGACAAACAGAAACCCACAAACTAAGATTAACACAAGTTTATATATGACTCTAATATGGCAAGAGGGAGTTAACTGTTGATCGGGATTTGACTTGAAAGCTAGCATTTGGCATGTCTGACTGATTATACATAAAGGTTTGTGTTTAAATATAGACTTTGTACAATTTTCTATTTTTTTTTTTCTAATTTAATTTTTTTTTTTTGCCAATAATAGTTTGTAAGGCCTGGGATATACTTGCTGTGGACGCAAACGTTCACGCTAGCGGTCTGCGCCGTCTGTGAATATACTTGCTGCAGCATATCCTGGCCAAAACACTCAATACCAGAGGCCACCGCGGGGAACAGTACACAGCACTTGGACACTGAGGTCAATCTGCCGGTCAGATTGTATTTCCGGGGCATACGTGAACGACCCAGGTGTATGTGGAAAGTGGACAATGTGGACAACTTCTTCAAGGAAGAAGTTACTTTTGCTGCTGCGAAAGAAAAAAGAGGTCTCGTCGCCAGCAGAGGTGGTATGTGCGGCCACTTAACCAAAGTCACAGAGAAAGTCATACGATGTTACTGTCATGAATAAATATAAAAATGACTGATCAATATCAAAATATCATTTTGTACCATATTTTTTAGCCTTGCATGAAACTGAAATGTTTAAATTTTAGAGTTTTTTACTGTTTAGAAGATACAGTGCAAACTATTAAACTATGCAGTCTTGTTCTGCTTGTCCATAAACACAAAGTATAAACTACTGGATATGCAGCCTTTTGTTTACAAGACCAGGAAAGGAAATAGAAATATGATTTTTATTGTGTTTTAGCAGTTTTGGCAGTAATCTGCTGGTTTTCTTTATAAGATGCACAGATCTTATCCAGTGTTCAGTAGGTTTATGTGGTGTAATAGTGATAAACGGAGACAATTAAGACAGTAAACAGTTATTTGATTAATTATGAACTGAAATTGTATGAAATTACAGCCCTAATTTCTCATTGTTAATGTGTGTACAAATATGTCAGATTGATGGAATTAAATTAGCCCAAAACCATGTGACTGATTCAAGCTTTGTGTCCTTTAGGTTTTGCATTGTGTTGAAAGTGTTAAGTGTTTCTATGCTAAAATGGCAAAATAAGATAAATGTGTTTTAAAAGCAGTTTATATATGGCATTTTAATTACTATCCAATAGCTCAAATTGTGGTACATTGTTTGTATTGGTGCATAAAAGGTTTAGTTTGGCTTCATAGCTACGTAAAGCTGGTGTTCACATAATTATCTTTCTTACTCTCCTTGTTTTCTATCATGATCATGTGTCATATTACACTGTTTGGTAGAGATCAGCAGATTGGTTCAGTCTCTCTCTGTTTGAATTTAAAAAAAAAAGTGTTTTGTTTTTAAAAAATTTGATTACTATTATAGTTGCTTAATTCTTTAAGTGTTCATTTTCTTCATGTCCAGTCAGTGGTGATTTGATTCTCAATGCTCGCTGGTGGTGCATGAAGAGGAGGCATCATTCAAGGCCCCAGTATTGTATTGTATGGAAAGAGGTTATTTATAAGCTTTAGTGGCCACACCTGCCTCTGGAATATCAGCGCACAATACAAGCTCAGGTTGCCAGGCCTGTTCTCTCGTCATACTGTACATAAGCAGTGACTGTCAGACTAAGAATAACTGCTATGAAACAGCGGGGAGAAACATTTATTCATTCCTCTTTTTTGAAAACATTCAAGCTCTGGGTTCATTAGGAGAGACACGTCTTTGTATAGTTTTTTCTTTACTGTAGAGATTTTCAGAATTCTGGGGGTGGTCATTCATTGAACTCATACAGCTGATACCAGACACTGTGTTTTTATAGTAGTGCATAAAGGCTTATAGAATGTTGTGTGGAGATCAAGAACTGGACTGGCATCTCTGTTGAACTACCTAAAAAACAAAAAAACCCAAAACCCAGTGTGTGTGTGTGTGTGTCCCCCGTCCCCCCCCCCCTCCCTTTTTTTTCCCCTTTTTTCTTTTTGTTGCACTTGTTAGAGCCCGGTCTTCACCAAGCGGCAACCCTCCGGTAGCCAGCTATGAAGTTACCGGAAGAAGTAAATATTTGTAGTTCTCCCTTCATCCACTAGGGGCTGGCTGCAAATCAGAGCAAATCCCCATAGACTCCCATGTTAAAAAGACCAACTTCACAGCAGAAATAAACATGTTTACAGCCTGGTTCAAAAAATCATTTTAGGTTTAAAAGGTCAAGTTTACCTTCATGTCAACTGTGAGAGGGGGGGGGGGGGGGAATTTTTTTTTTTATACCTCATCCATTTAGATGTTATTTAATCTTGAAATTACACATAATTAAGGGCGTGTCCTTTTGACTGGCAGCAGACCGGACGCTGGCCTGCTGTCCGGTGGCTCCTAGTTAGCTCCTCGTTTGTTTTCGGTAAGGTCTCACTCTGTAGCAGAGAAGCATAACGGTGGTTTTTAGTCAGCTAACAGAAAGTCTAAGCGCGTCTTACCGTCACACTGCCGCTTAGTGGGCTAACCTTCGTTAGCTCCTTTTAGTTTCGAGTTAGCTCAGTTAGCATTTAGCCCAGAGTATATCAGCTGTCAATCATTTGCCCTGAGGCTGCACTTTGCCCATTTTAGTATTTTCTGGGAGTGACAACACATGACACGGCAAGATGGCGATGGTGGAAAACGCCAGTAGTCGAGTTGTAAAAACGTTTCAGGGGGGATGGAAAAACTCATTGGAAATTCTCTTTAAAATCTACTGGCCAAGCATATTTTTTACCGACCAAAATATGAAACCATTTTACACGCATATATCTTTAAGCTGTTAATACAGTATTATACTGGATTCAAACTGAGAAAAGCAAGAAGAAGAAAAACATATTTGTATTTAGTAAACGGGTCATTTCTGAATTTATTAATTTGAAACTTCCTGGTCAGACTCCTCATTCTCTACTTGGTGCTTTCACACCAAGTCCATGAAATCTGGCCTCCTGGTCCTGACAGTCCTGCAGCATTACAGCCTGGTGGGAGCATAGCTACTCCCTGATCTCTGGAGAACACAGTTGGACAATAAGATCTGACAGTGTCTCCCAGTCTTTTTTTAAAATTTTTATTTTTTTACTTGTTTCAATGTTTTGAAACCCCCTTCACAATTGTTTGCTGCTTAAATGGAGGGGAAATCATTTACAGATGGAAAGATGCTTTAACAAAACAAAATGATAATTAAAAATAATAAAGTTTTTACTAAATGATAAGTCTGCACACATCTGTTTCAGGCTGTAGTCTCAGTGCAACAAAGATCCATTAGAGGTTTCTTAACAAACGAGGACAATAACCGTGTAAAGCAGGTGGACTGTGACATGATGTTGCTGCTGCAGCTGAACAGAATCTGAATCCGACCCAAGTTGTTCCAAGAACCATTTTAATGCTCATACTTATCTACCGACGTCGTATCTGAGCGGATAAGTGAAGCTCCGCCCACCTGACTCACCACCCAGTCGCCAGGGCAGTAAATGGAGCGGACCCAGACTAGTGCAACCGGTGTCTTGCGACATCTCCAAAGCGCCGCTTCTCAGGCGTGTTAAATCCTGCTGGTTTATTCTCCAGTTCACCCTGCTTTCTTATGGAAGGCTGACTAGCTCCTGCTAAAAGTCACCACATATTCGCCCTGCTTAATCAGCCTGAGCTAAACACTACTTGTTGGTAAACGGAGGTAAGGCAGTGGAGGGGAGGGGGGGGGGTCTCATGTCACGAAGGTGCGTTTGTGTGTGTTTGTGAATATGCGCATTGATGAAACATGTAGACGGTAGAGCAACATAAAGAAGAAATCCAACAAAATGAAGATTTAAAAACATGACTAATTTGATATAAACATTTAGTCGCCATGTGGCAGATAGACCTCTGAGATTTACTCGCCAAATAATTCACTCACATTTGGTGCCTGGCGAGTGTTATTTTGGACCCTGGCTGTGTTAATGTGCATCTTGTGACGAGTTTAGTAAATTTTGTATAAATTGATCAAAAGTAATGATTGAGATTCTGAGTCTTGATAGTCACATGTGAGCAGTAACTCATCTTTTTAAATACTCTTCGACATCGTGTTGTCCAGACACTCGTTTGGCCATGCTGACATTGCAGCGCACTCCCGCTCTGCTGCGACTTGTGCAGCTCCCTCTGGCATCGGGCATCAACCAATCATGTTGCGTCACTGCATGTTTGCGTGCCCCTGTGCCCTCAGATTTTATTTCTTCTATTAAACATCCGTACTACTTTCTAATAGTGAAACGGTTATATGAGTTTTGGTTATATTTCCAGGACTTAGCCTACTGTAAAAAGGGAGGGGATGGCAGTTCTACAGGGGGGATGATTTTGATTGTTTTCATTTCAGGGGGGATGCCACCCCCCCTCAACTCGAGTACTGGGAAACGCCCAACTGGCTTCACTTTCCCCTTTTCAGACAAGATTGGGCCCATGTTTTTTACAGTCTTTGGTCTTCACACACAAAAGAAGCCATCCTTGTTTATAAAAGTGTAACACTTTGCATTTCCTCATTTCCTCAGTGATTTTCTACATATTGTGGTTCTAAGTTCTTATTAGAAGAAAGGAGAACTTGCTTTCAAGGATTTAACATCCACTCTGGGCTAATTTTTCTAGTTGTAGGAATAGTTTTAGTAGCTACTGTGTCATGCCAGCCGAATTTTGTAACTCCAACCCAGGAGCCTCACAGCTGTATTTAGTTATGTCAGAGTAGTACTTTCGTTTATTCATTTATTTATTTTACATTGATTTTGTCATCAGATGCTGTATCAATTTCATAAAATTATATATAGTTTACACAATTATAAGATAAACCACCAAATCCATTAGAAAATAAGGAAAACGGAAATGTAGAGTGGGTTTATCTTATATTTCTGGAGACTCTATATTTATGTATACAAGGCTGTTAGGGAATGATAAGAAAATGAAATATCACGATCCCCATATATATATATATATATATATATATATATATATATAATATATATATATACATATATATTCTTCCGCAGCGGGGTTGTTACTAATGCAGGGGTATGACTGTGGAAAAACTTTGTCCGTCTCAGGCCGACGGGGTTATACACGCAGTGGTGGCGGTGTGTCCAAATGCCGCATGCTGTATATGTTTTCGTACTTCCTCACCCCCTCGATCAGCTGTTTATTAAGGCTACTCGTTTAACTTCACATCAGTGGAAATGTGAAAGTGACAGTCTTCCACTTCAAACTTGTCTGCGTTAACCCCACCCGCCTCAAATGTCCGAGCGGTCACTCAGTACTTCTTATAGCCCTATGAGAAGATGCTCTGCTCACATAAATATGATCACTTTCAGCTCAGAGACTCGTTATTTTAAATAAGCTCTGCTATAACAAAGAAACATTGAATTAATGCAGGACGAGGGCCAAGGTTCTCCAGCTCTGCTCAGGATATGCAGCCCATTTCCATTGGACAAGCTTTTTGCTTAAACTGACAGTAAGGAATTTGCAACATCTGCACTGTTGATTTTATACAAAGTTATAACTTAATGCACATCAGAAACAGCTGCTTGTTAAAGTGAAAAATTGTAAATTTTCATTTGCACAAATAAAGTTGTGCAATTTTCAAGTATATCGCCAGTTATATCGTGATAGCAAATTTTATATTGTGATAAATATTTTGGGCCATATTGCCCTGCCCTATACGTATGTATTATGTATTTTTCAAAAGGTGTCTTTCTGTGTGGAATTTGCATGTTCTTTTGTGGGTTTTCTTTAGGTACTTTGGCTCTGACTTTAGTCCAGAGACATGCACGTTACTCTAAATTCTCCTTAGGAGTGAGTGAGTGGTTGTTTGTCTCTGTGTTGGCCCTGCAATGTACTGGTGACCTGTCCTGGGTGTACCCTGCCTCTTACACAGTAACTGCTGGGGTAGGCTCAAGCAATGCTACATTAAAATGAACTGATGGATGGACGCATTCAGTGGCGGACTGGCCATTGGGAGCACCGGGACATTTCCCGGTGGCCTGGCCGCCAAACTGGCCTGGCCTGTCCGTCCCGTTTGAGTTTTAGATAAATAATCCGTCATGCCGGCTGTCCCGGTGAAGCTCATGAAACTCAGATACAGGCAGAAACGTTGAGCGCACTTTCCCCCCCTCGCGTTTCTCACTCTCTTTGCAGCGCCCCCACCCCCTCCTGCTCCTCCTGACGTAGCTCTGAAAAGGGACAAGATTGGAGCAGCAGCGTCAGGGCAAGAGAAAAGGTGGAGCATAGAGGGAAAGACTTAAGAAGAAGAAAAAAACACGAGCAACGGATGGAGAAAAGTGCATCAAAATAACTGACATGTTTGTCAGTCAGGAAGCAGGTGAGATATAAACACAGTAGTGGTGAAAATTGACAATAGATGCACACACATCCATCCAGCTAGCTTAATGCTGAGCTGATGTGCTAAAACTTGCCTTATTAAAAAAACAAAAAAAAAAACATTTTAACAAAGGATATTGTAGATTTTAGCATCGGGTTAACTATACAGATATAAGATTATACATGATTATGAATATTGAAATCCTTTATTTAACTTCTATTTAAGCAGGTAAAAAAAAATTTAGATCAAGAAAATATTCACATAGCCAGTGCATATAAAATGTTCAGTTTCTGAATTCAATCTGGGAAATCTGGAAATTATGGGTGGCTTTTGGATTTTTAAATTTATTTTTAACAAAGATGGAGAAGGGAGCAGTACCAAAGACTATTGAACAACAAGAGGCAACACTCAATAGAACGCTCCATTGCAACATTTCCTCCATGCACATCCACCATTTTGGACTAAAGTGAGCAGTTTATCGCTATTGTACAGGCCTTATGAAACACAGTCATTTTAAAAAGCTTAAAACTTCTTAACTATTGTTAAAACCATTAACACATAGCAAGCCTATCGAGAGGAAGGTAATTACATCCATCCCCACCGCCAGCGGTTCTACTGAATTAATTTTTTATTCAGAAACGATTCCAAACTATCCTAATAGGCTGTTTTCAATAATCTTCACTGATACTCGGGGAGATATAATACAGCTCAAGTAGCCGATATTATAATAATACTATAAAATTCATCATTTTATTTTAATCGAATTATAGCATTTTTATATTAAACTATTTAAAAAGTAATACAAGTTAAATTACAAAATATTGGCCTAACCAATCATTTTCATAAATATTGTAATGTCTTCTTGTATGACACTTCCAGATAGATGCTAAAAGTGTTCTTTCAATAAGCTTTCCAAATCAAATGAGTAGTCCAAGGGACGGTTTAACACTTGACAAAAAAAACATTTAATCCAATGCAACGCAATTGAAAATTCATAATGCCTGCTGGCATTAGGTGCACTAATCCACGACTTCAAATAAATTATTTTTTCCACTTACCTATTGCAGTCAGGTAAGTCCAGTGACCCTTCAAGAGCTCCACATCTTACATGAGGACCATATAACCAAAAGACCAGCAGGGTCCTCGTTTAATGCTGCCTTCATGTGGTATGGGAAAGATGATCTTTTCCACTTGTTAAATGGAAATTACCAGCGCGTTGTGTTCAAGTGTTTTGTTGTCGTAATGAAGTTTAACAGTGGAGGCTATCTTCAACTGGCTAGCTGCTAGCTAGCATCTGCTCTGAGGAAGTAAACCAGAAAATAACCAGATTTTTACAATCAAAACTAAGTTTAAATGGTGATGCTATTAAAGTTCTGTACGTCACAGAATTATCCCAACTACAAACTAGCCACATAACAGCAGCAGAAAACTTTAAACAGAATGTATTGCTTCCCATTTAGGATATTTTCATTGCTCTCCGCCATGTTGAAAGGTCAGTTTACTTCATCTCGGCAACTCGGGCATCATAAAATTTTTCCAGCTTCCCAGTGGAAATTACAACATGAGTGGGTGTTCAAGTGCAATTTTGATGTTGGACTTTGGTATTTGCCATAAATACGATACCACATGAAGGCAGCATAACTTAAACATAACATAATCGAAGATCAATCAAATGGCTCTTGCAACTATTATTGAGAATAGAAAAAACAAACACAAAACAACTATTACTGCGAATATAGACTTGTCCACTCACACCCATATATCCAGAATGACGTCTGTTTCAGTCCAAAATGGCGGACACGTGTTTCGAAAAAAAACAGCTGAGTGTCGCCTCTTGGTATCTATACTCTTTGCCAGTACTGTCAGCAGCACAAGTGCTGCAAGAGCTCCTGCGGTTACGGCAGTGGTGGACAGCAGCAGCAGTGAGGAATCACAGCAAGAACCTTCAGGTACAATTTAAGTACAAACCAAACATGCTGGTGATGGTTTTAGAAGAATTAATAGAACAACCTGTTGGATTATAAATAGGCTGAGTATCAGGTTTAGGTGGATGATGGTGTAATTTTATTTGATTTACAATATGGTTAATTGTAAAGACTGCATATTTAACCATGTTGTAGTTGATTAAGTAGAATTTCAGTTTGTGATTTGCATGCAGGTTGTTGCAGCACAACGAATGTTTATTTTGTAACGGAAAGAAACAAAAAGCTGTGTGGCGCCACATGTGGAGCCTTTGTTTTATTATTTTACAGTCTTACGTCAGTAGGCGCCCAGCCTAATTCACTCTTAGTGTTTTTGGTGGAGGTGGCCTGGGATGGTATCAAATTCCCGGCCTGAATTATTGTCCCAGTCCGCCCATGGACGCATTGGATGGCCTTTGATATGTTGGCACAGCAGCCCACCCTTTGCACGCTATAAGCGTTCAGAGGTTTAAACTCATCTCTACGTATACTCTGGAATCAAAGTTTCTGCCAGTCTCAAGACTTGATTACCATTCTGCACGAGGGAATTGCCTTGGGTCAAACTAAATATTGCTAAACTTTCTTTTTTCCTATCCTTTCACCTGACAGTTTTGCCCATAATAGACTGTAATGGGCACCAAAGCTTCAGAGATGATCAATCATTTTCTGGCCATCCTTGACAGCTGTTTCCATGCCTTTTTCTAATCAAGAACCCATTAAAAGATGATTAGAAATGCAAGAGAGGACAGGGGGGTGAAGTGATTGCATCCAATTACATGCAGGCTTCCATTTATCATGTAATTTGGTTTAGGAAAGAGGTTGGTGCCTTTTTCAAACAGGATGGCACTAAAAGGTTACTGGTTCTGATTTTTCTTATGCCAAAGGTGTCCTTGCTAAGATTTCTAAACCTCTGTAGTAGATCTTTTTTTTTTTTTTTTTTTTTTTTTTTTAAAGGAGTTATTTTTCCCCTTCATTTCATCATGCTGCAAATTAAATGTTGGAAGAGAATGTGATAAACAGCATTCAGCTACATAAAAAAACAGAATGTTTCTATAAGACTTTGCATTTAGATCTCTCAGGAGCCATTACACCCTAATGAGAATATATTGATTTATTTCAGAGAGAAGATTCAAGGACATCTGTCAAGCACATTGCAGCCTGGGCTTTTTATTATTATTTATTCTGTGGACTCAAAGACTGCTGCTGGATTTCCAGAAAGCTGTTTATTTAGCTGGCAATGAATGGGATTAGTGTTTGACAGATATCAAATCTGGTTGCCCCATCCATGTTTTCCTCTAGAAATGACTGAAGTGGCCAAGACTCTCAGACCATCAATGTATTCATTGATCCAGGGCACGCATACGCTTGTAGCAGTGATTGAAATTCTGTTTGTTCAGACATACTGGGTTCATCCGAACAGCTATTCCCTCTACAAAGTTGGATCATGGCTCGAGCACTTGAATTGCTCTGCAATCTCCCATTCGATTTTCTCATGACTTGGAGATTTGAAAGAGTAGAAATACAGCTTTCTGGCAGATAGACAAGAGGAACCTCTCAGTTCTGCTAACCACACAACTTAAGGTTTTTTTTTTTTCCTTTCCCTTTTTCAACATCTGTCCAAAGATAAATGGGAAGACAGAGGGGAAGGACATCATGGAAAACTTTACATCTTTGCTTGTGCCATGTATATTATTTAAAGGTAGAGTCCGGAGGTTCCCCCCTGAAAATAAACGTTAGACTTGTGCAAATAAAATCTGTCTCAATCTGTGCCTTTGGGCCTGTACTCTCGTGCAGTGGTGAGTTTGTTTGCAACTCGCTCTCCCCTGTCTGTAATTCGCCTGTTCCCTTTGTTTTGGTGCATTCGGGACGTTTCTGGGTGGAGATTTTTGTATATGTCACCAGCCAATGACAGAGCTAAGGGCATGACGCTGTGTGGGAATAAACTCATGGTTGGAGCAGACGCCAGTCATTTGAACTCTTGAAGAAAAATTTAACAAATAAAGCAAAAAAAAAAAAAAAAAATGGCGGGCGCAGCGCGAAATGGAAGTACCCTGGGGTAAGAGCTTTAGATGGTACACGTTGGAAAACCAGAGTTAACATCGGTTTGACTTATCCGCTTCCGAGCTTTGAAGGAGAGGCTTGAAGCTGAATAGGCTGAAGAGCAATGCGGCCATTAGCCCGAGAGGAGTTGCGCTCAGTTTGAATAGTGTTGTATACAAACTGAAACGGTGGGGTGACTCTGGACTACCTTTAAAACAAGCTGAGACAAAGAAATCTCACTCAAGTGTTTTTTTTTTTTTTGTTTTTTTTTTTTGAATGATTTGTTTCAGCTTGAACTTGACTTTAGTTTCCTTTTCTTTTTTCATCTTAAGGTACTATCTTACATTTTTTACCTTTTTGTTCTTTTTAAATTGGATCTTGCCCAGTTTCTTTCTCCCAGCCTCCCCTTTTATTTCTACTCAAAAGAGCCATTTCACATTTTCATCTCATCCTTTTTTTGAAGCCCATTGTTTCATTTTACCTTTCTACTTTTCCTCTGCAGCAGTTAACTTTTCTCTGCCATTTCTAGCCTTCTACTCAGGGTGGATGACACTTTCACTTCTTGCACTGTTCATTTATCAAACATATTTTCACTTCAATCACAGAGTGCACTCGTCTCTCCAGGGCAGCTCATCCGACTCAACCTCAAATAACAAAAGCAACATGTTCATTCAGATGCTCTGGTTTTCTTAGAAAGCTTCACAGAATGTCAGGAGTTATTAAACCATACATGCTCAATATTTGTTTGTGGACATTTGAACATGAGGGAAAATTTATCAACAGCTGGAAGAAACTTTGAGGTGTAGGTACTATTTAATTAAAAAGAAAAAAAAAAGGAAGGGTCTGACCTGTCAGTCATTATTGTTTACAAATAAACTTTTTCAGATTGTGTTAACATACAGTAAATGTTTGAATTTAACTTGTCAGTTCATCATTTTGTTTTTTTGTTTTTTTCCCCATCTTTTCAGCTGTACTAAAATTTGTAATCCCAATGTTACATCAGTTCAGGGAGCCTTTGTTTTCATATCAGTTAGCAATGCACCTTATTTAAGTTGCTGTGCATTTGAGATATTGAATAGTTTTGCTTGATATCTTTGAGAAAATGTTGAGGCTTGCTGATAGTTTTCAACTGGAAAAAAATAAACATTTCTTCATTTAAAGAGTAAAAAGACTTTTTGGTTTTGTTATTAGTATGCCATTGTAAGGTATGTATGTGTGTGTTATCAGTTATCTGTATCAGCCTTTAGGAGCTGAAATTTATTGGTATCTGTTTTGAAAAAAGGTCATTGTGCATCCCTAAAAAAAGTGCTACTTTAGTAAAGAATGCAGAGAAAGTGCAGGGTCATAAAGCCCCCATGAATCAGTTGTGCAAACCTTACAGAGCTGCCATCCCCTTTGACATGGAAGCAGATTGTATGAATTAAGTCAGATAATCTTTTTGTTTTCATGTAGCTGTCTGGCTTTTGCACACGTGTTGTATAATTTACTAGCCATAAATCTGAGCTTTCTGCAGATTTGTAATCTAGATTTTCTGCTGATATCATAATCTAGGACAGGGATCACCAACCCTTGTTGTGAAGGGCCGGTCTTTATGCACAACTCCACTACTTCCTGAACTTAAGCCAGCTCCTTTGTCTCCTGTCTTTTATGACTGGATAAACTGATTAATCCAGGTGTGTTTGGCCATTGTCCTTGTGGTTACGAAGGTCAGGTACACCTGGATTAATCAAATCATCCTATAATGATAGACAGGAGACAAAGGAGCTGGCTTGTTGGTAAGGAGTGGAGTTTGCAAAAAGCCCATTCATAGCTTCCCTGCTGCAACACACCTGACTCCGTGATAATCCCCTATCAGTGGGTAATTAGCTTTGCTAATTACCCACTGATAGGGGATTATCACGCTTACCGGAACTTCCCGGTATTTGGGCATTTCCTCTTCCGGGCCATTTTAACAACAGCTGTTCCTGCTCTGTTATACTGTTTAAATCGTATAAACCAAACATACTTGTTTTATTCAGACTGAAGTGATACTGGATCAAAAGCTGGATAAAGCGTGTTGCGCGGGAAGGGCCGAATTTATAATAAAACACACGTACGTTTGGGGCGTGTCGCCGGTGGGGCACAACACCGCACGACACCGGCACTTCACAGCATGCTAACATTAGCCAGCTAGCGTTTACTGACGTGCTTAACATTGTGCGTCTTAAAACACACAAACATCTGAAAATCGGGTCTGTACCTCCCCTTTTCCAGTGGAACAACTGGGGACTGCCAAAAAAAGGAGACTCTTTCAGATGCTTGTGTGTTTTCAGCCGCACAAAGTTAGGCACGTCATCGAGCTGGCTAATGCTAGCCTGCCAACACGACTGTGCAGACTACCGGCTACAAACAAACGTGTGTCGTTTTATTATAAAGTTCGGTCCTTCACAGCAGCGAATCGGTCGTTTTGATTCACTTCTTCCTTAGCATCACTTCAGTCTAGAATGAAAACTTGGCATTGGCGTTTATCCGATTTACAAAGTTTAACAGAGTAGTAGCTGGCGGACTACTGTTAGCAGGTTAGCATTAGCCAACTTGATGACGTGCCTAACTTTGTGCGGCTGAAAACACACAAGCATCTGAAAGCGTCTCCTTTCTTGGCAGTCCCCAGTTGTTCCACTGGAAACGGGAGGGTACAGACCCCGTCTTCAGACGCTTGTATGTTTTCACAAGCAAAAAGTTGGTAACGTCAGCTAACGCGAGCTTGCTAACGCTAGCTGTAGTGTAGTCTGGATCATTGAAGTGCCGACTACAGACATACGTGCAACCTTGTTTTATTTTAAGTTTCGGTCCTTCACTCCGACAAATCGCTTTCATCCACTTCTTCCTTAGTGTCTTTTCAGTCGGGAATCCATGAAAACTTAGGTACGGCCGGCGTTGTTTATTAGATGTACACAATGGAACAGAGCAGCAACATCGAGACTTGGATTAAGCCATTCCTGGCCCGGAAGAGGAAGCTTCAAATGTTTCAACTTCCGGAAACCGGAACGCGGAAGCGTGATAATCCCCTATTGGGGGGTGATATTTTTTGACAATGATTAATATGGATGACTTATAATGTATAAAGTGATTTCAAACTTTTGACCCTTTAAAAAGCATCCAGTATCTGTAGCTTCTGATTTATCTGTTTAAAGGCCAGACTTTAACCAGAAAGTAGCTCAAAAGGGTATCTGGTAGCAAATAAGTAACCAAACAGTGGGGATTAAACATAAAGGTATATAGAATTGCTAAGTAGGAGAACTGCCCAGTACTTGTTTAACTTCTAATCTGTTAGCTCGCTCTTCACTTAAATACAAAAGTAAACAAAAGCAGTTGAACTTCCTAGTTTTCATAATCCAGCTCCCCTCCTTTATTATGACAGTGAATGTAACTGACTTGTATCAGGTACAGTATGTCAAAATTGGTATACACACACACACACACACACACACACACACACACACCCACACACACACACACACACACACACACACACACACACACAATGTTTTCTTGTTCCTCCTCCTACATGACCAGTTTTAGTCATTTTAAAAATTCTTTTAAAGGCAAGCACAATTACATCAGTTTAATGAAAACATTTTTCAAAAGCCTTAGTTTTAAAAGCTGTTCAATAAACATTATACTTATTTTTAATAATGAGGTAATAATAAGGTACAGTATGTAAAAAAATCAAAGGTCAGTAGCAGAAAAATTCAATATATAATCCAAAACTGTTTCTTCTGATGTGTAATCGCTGCACTGAATTGGTGTTATATGTTTATTTTCTTAGAATGACTCTTTTATATGTACTTGCTGGGCGGTGCACATATGGAGGCTGCCATATTTGTTCCACCATTTTTACTGCGGTGTCCATGAATGGACAAAACAATGTGTGTGAAGTGAGAACCCTCTAAACTTTAAAACTACTGTACTAGCTTTGTTTAATGGGAGTTAGAGCACTGTTTGGGATAAGTAATGCCTTAAAATACATAAATTGTTACTCATAGTACAGTCATAGCGACACCTGAGACCACTGGATCCACTCACAGATGAAAACATTATGTCTGGGATAATTTTGGCCACTAATGGCCACCATACATTCACAACAGTGCTTGGAATATGAAATCATTTGAAACATCTTTTCTTTCAAATACCATCTAACTCTACTAGATGTCAGTAATTCTTACATACTGTACCTCACAATTAAACAAATATCCCAGTGAAATACAATGTATTTTCACTGTTTTGTCTAAAGATCTCTTCACAGAATGCACTCGACCTTTCAGCTTCCCAATATAAATATTGAGTTTGAATTTCAAGTTGTAAATGCATACTAAAGACACAACCTTATTTTACATCCATCCCACAGAAATAAACCTATATTTGTATTGTATTTTACATAATGTCCGTATGCGAGTTATATCACCCTCTTTCAACACACAAGATATTATTACTTTACAGCTGTATATAAAAGATTGCACTGAACCAATTAAAAGCTGCGCTGTTATCAGTATTGCTCAAGCTGTACCATGACCCCAACTTCTCATATAGTGACTGTAGCACAGTTTATTTTTCCTCCTGCTGGAAGAACAGCAAACAATAAGAAGAAAAATGAGTTAATGAGTTTTTTTCTCCGTGAAAGTAAACAGAGCTTTTGTTATAGGTGCAGTTGCAATAATTCCACAAATTTCATTCATAATCAAAAATATGTTTAAGTTCATAGATATAGGAATATGTTTATTTCTGGTGTTCAGTCATTTAGTCTGATTTGTAAATGGCTCAAAAGGTTCACATTAATGTGTGGCAGGAGTCATTAAACGTTGGACTGTGGTGAAAGAAACCATCCAATAGTGCGGCTTGTTTTCAGATCTGATCTTTAAGGCCGACAGTCCATATCGTGATTGAAAGGACCAGAGTTGATTTGTGTTTTCAGTAAAGGCAACAAGTTACAGCAATATGTTACCATGGTGATGGCAAACAAATGCAAACACTGACTTGACTGTGTGGGTGCTCTGACAGTAAACGAGTGCATCAGCTTGTGAAGATAACCAAGAGGATGCACTTAGTTTTTAAAAATAGATTACAGTTGCGGTTTAATAAATAAAACAACAAAGAATATTTTACATTCATACATTTTTACATTTTGAGTTATTCTGATATTCCCAGATGAATTTGTGTTCTGTCCACCAACTTCTCCTTTATCTCCCCCTCTCCCTTAATGCCTTTTCTGGGTGACTCCAGGTCCAAGTGTCAGTGTGGGTCCACAAAGGATTTCAGACATCATGTTTTGCTTATAACTTGATTCAAATGTGGCATCACAGGATGGTTCAGCCTGACATCCTCGGGAAAAATCTGGAGTGACTTGTTGAGAGTGGAAATAATGTTGGTTGGAGTAAGGGTTGGTTGGCATGGTTACAAAGCTATCATCGCACCCAGAATCTGTCCATTCTGAGCCGTCAAAGCTCTGCAAGGAGGCCAGCGATGGTCCGTCCTGGCAGTCGATGAGGTCGGATAAAAGAGGTTTTCTCTCTGGGTTCTCTGGTGAAACACTGTCACCAGTACTGCTCTGTAACTGAAATGTAAATAAAGGCAACACAAGTTGTCCGTTGATGTTGCGTACTGTATTCAGCAACAGCTGCTTGCCTGGATTAATCTCACCAGCATCAGAATCAGATGGTGATGTTGCTCCAAATGAGTTGAACTTTGGAGTCATTCTGCCATTTTCCCAGCTTTCTTCTCCTCTAGAGGAGAGGGAGTGACCGTGAGGAGAATCTTCACCTCCTTCAGGTGCAACTTGGACAACAACTTGACTGTAGATTTCAGAGGACTGGACGCTCGTGCTGTCAGGATCTGGCGTTGTGCTACGTGCACCCGTGTTCTCAGACGAGTCAGCATTTTCTTGGCAGACGTAGCAAGAAATGTTCTGGGGAGAATAGCCCCCGAACCCCTGTGAGGGCACTTTTGGCTTCTCCTGGATGGCAGTGCAAACCATTTGTTCACTTGGAGTACAGAGCAGTACTTCAGAAATGAGAAGTTTCCCATCTGGACGCAGCATCACTTTACCAGGCTTGGAGATGTTCTCCTGCTTTGAAGATGAAAGGAAAAGTCTTCAATTTCAGTAAAAAAACCTTCAGACAATGAACAAAGCCAGTATACATATAAGATGAACAGCAGAAACCATGACTCATTGGGTGCTGTTTGTCTTTCACTTTACATAGTCAGCATACAAAATGTGTGTGTGTTACTTTTAGGTTGCTCACATTGTCTAGCTGAACATGAGTAAAGTGCTAGAGGGCTTGATTTTCCCGTAAAGCAACATTTCCTGGTTGCATCAAGGAAGTCCTGTGATGAAAGAATGATCTTACCAGCACTTGTGGCTGCTTTGTCTTTCCACCCTTCACGTAGCTGTACATACACACGACTAATATGAGGAGTATGGCTGCCAGAACAGCAACACTCACAAGAGGCCATTTCAAATTCACAGGAGGGTCATCTGAAAGAGAAGAGGGTCAGTGCCACGGATGAGTTTGGGGTGTAAATAACAAAGGCTTTACTGTAAGAGCCAATCACCTCAGGAGCTTTAAAACAGTGGAAATCCTCAACATGATTTACATGCCTGAGCATGTTGAGGGATAGCGTTCTCCTGTCACACAGTTTGATGAATGGGACTGACTGCTTACTTTCCAGAAGTACAAGTATGTTAGAGAATGGGATCTTAAATGAAAGTAAATTAGGGATTGACCGATATGGTTTTTTCTTCACCGATACCAATTATTAGTGATCATGGAGGCCGATAACCAATAATAGGAGCTGATATTCATTTACAGTAAAAATTTAAAAACTGCCGTAAAAAAGTGAGATTTTCTAATGCTTGGGATCATGACGTGTTTTATCTCATTCTGCCACTCTAAAACTTCTCATTTAGTTTTTACACACACCTTCAGATTCAGATTCTGCGCAAAGTGTTATATTTTAAAAATTGGCCGGATCGACTTTGCTTTCTATCGACTGACTTACTTCCATCCGCTCTGCTCTGGATGGACGCGGTTTCAAAGCAGCAGCATACAGGACAGAGCAGTTTCCCCATGATTATTAGACTGTGTGTCCGGTGATCTAACCCAGACATACGTATGTTTCTTATGGTCTATGGTGTGGACCACCATCTGTAAATTAGTACTGTTCTGAATTATGTATTATTTACTATGGATCACCGCGAGCCTACGTCACAACCCGGAATTCACGTGACCACGAAGCTGGTCCCGGTGAAAACATGCTTCGTATTTGAACGGCGTCTGATGGACTATGAGCATCAAAAACTGTTTTTGCACCCTTTTTAATTTTTTTTTCTCCGCCGGTCTGTCTTTGAAATATTATAGAAATGACGTCCAGTTATACTGAAAGTCTTACTGCCGACGCTAGAAGAAGATACGAAGCTAAACTAGTATCTGTTGGACTAAGTGATGCCCATCTTCTGCTGCTACAGCCTGGTTAGACGAACCTACCTGTACATAACAGCCTGATGATCAGTTTCCCGATCTCATGATGTATTTGGTTTCATCAGGTAAGCCCCGTGTTCAAGCCATTTATTTTTTATAGAATATAAATTTTCCCCGGATTTTTAAGAAATGGTGGTATTTATTTGATGTACTTCTCAGGAGTTTACTCTCATTGATAAAGCTATAAATTACCGGCAGTCTCATCTGTATGTAACTGGTTATGACTGCGCATGTTTATAATGCTGCAAATGCCTTTCTGCCGCTTTTTATGCTTTTATTCTTATGTGGGAACATTGATGGCAGTAATCTGGATGAACGTAATCGTTAACAGTCCTGAGGAGACGGGAACAGCGGGCGGCGCTGTGATTCTGTACATCCACAGATTTAATGGTGTTTTCTATCATCTGTGCAAAAACAACTACAGGGTTTAAAAGTGAGACCACAATATGCTTTTTTTATCAGTCACAAAGTGATCCGAACATATTGTTAGATGTTTCCATGGTTTCCAGCGTGAACTGTCAGCATTTATGGGCTTGATAGCAGCTAGCCACTTAGCATGTTGTTCGGGACTTTTTCTGTTGTTTTGGGAACTGGAACAAACATATTCTCTTGTCCGTGTGATAGATATGTTTATGGCAGCCATACACAGCGGGACTTCTCGGTATTTCCAAAGTAGAATAAACGAAGATTGACGAGTAATGAAGCAGGTAATTCAGTGGCTCCCCTATGCAACGAAGCGATGTTTTCACCTGTTACCTAACCGGATGTGACGAATTTGGCGAAAATTCCCGGATGCTCGCGGTGATCCATTGGCATTTTCTTTTTTTGTTTGTTTAAACTTGTGCCATGTTTTTGCCTTAAATATGTTTAAAAGCGTGAAAGCATTCAAGTTAGAAATTATAATGGCATTAATTGGCTAAATGTAATTTTTTTATACACTGTATTGGTGTTAAATTTGTGTAAGATTGATAAAAACGAAATTCTCAAAAATTTAAAATGGAAAAACACAGAAAATGGGAAAAATTAAAACGGAATTTTAGAAAAAATAAAACTGATTTCATAGGGCTCTAGATATGTAGGTGTTTCCATTGAATGGTATAAGCTGTAGTCGAGTTGTAAAAAAGTTTCAGGGGGGATGGAAAAACTAATTGGAGATGCTCTTTAATCTGCCTTGAACGTAAGAACTAACATCTTCACTTATTTTTGTTGCCTGATGAGTCCTGATGAGGTGAAAACCATATAACCACATGAAGCGGGGGCAGATGTGATTTTTAAACTGGGGGAGACCAAATGATTTCAAATCAGTTATTTTTCTGTAATTTGTGCTAAAATTGGCAAGCAGTTTGTGATAATCTATGAGCCAAAGGATTTGACTAAAAATCCACAGGAGAACTCTTAAGCAAAATCATTGATTGACAATAAACATTGTTGAACAAAGACCTGATCAATACTGGCCATGCATGAAGGAACTGGTATTTGTCTGGAATGCCAGTTACCCACCAGATCTTCATGCCTTGTGCAAAATATGTTTCATTTAATACGCCTCTGTGTTCAAAATCCCAGTTTTCAGCTTTTCTTGGGGGCTACAGAAGTACATTTTCTAGAAAAATTAAACATACCCTTTTAAAAGGTATGTTACACACTATGAATAGTAGTGTTACTTGGGCAAAAGCATTATTTAAGGATGTTATCCAGGGAAGAGGAGGAGCATTAAAAAGGACAGATTTATAGCGTGTGATCTTATTTATGAACACTGCATGGTTTTAGTGTGGTTGCCAAAATTTTTTAAAGAATGGCTTCAATTAATGGAAGTCAACTGCAGAAAAAGAACTTTTTGAAGTTTCTTTACAAATTTTCCTCTCAGCTGGTGGACACTTCAAAGCTTATCAGTACACTGTTAAACATCACACTGTTACCTGAAATTTAAACAGATTTCTGTATATGGTGGTGATATCTGCTACATTCAGTCATTATGAAGCTCTCTGCGAAATTGGCATCGAATTATTGCACTAGTCAAAAGGTGCTTGTTTAAATGTATTGCAATACACATCTACTTTTACGCATATAAAAGTAGATAATTATGATGTGTGGTTGCTATTTTGCTCACCTTTCAGTCTGAAGCAGAATGAGGCATTCTCGCTGTCAGAGCAACCCCATTCTGACTTTGGTTTGTAGACCACGTAACCGCAGTATTCAGTCTGGTTGTACCTCATCTTGATGTCAAAATAGCTAGTAGTGCTTTCACAGACCTGAAAATACGGGGGTCAAATGGACGACACGTGATAAACACATTTCCATGCCACAAACTTTAAGCAAGAGAACAATGGAGCAGATGCATATTGGGGAACTGCAGTAGTTTTTTAAAAACACTTTTGTAAACACCGCTCACCTGTTCGGCCCACTCTGGATCAGTAATCTTTAGAATATATAGAGGTACAGTTTTGGAGAACCCATCTTTGCTGTTAGTGATGATGTCTGCAATGGAGACTCCTTTTGGCCCCGGTGGCAGGGTGACTTGGACCTGCACAGCAGACGCTGTTGTGTGAGTTGACAAAATGGGTGGACCAAGGATGGCTATGGACATGGAGATGAGCAAAGCTACAATTGAACACACCTGGTTTGGAGTAAGAAATGTATGGAAGAGTATGGAGATATACTTACTGTCTCGTAAAGGTTTAAATCTGGTCGAGGAGCTACAAGAGTCGTTATTGGCGCACACTTTAGCGATGTAGTAGACGTCGTGCACTGATGGAGTTTCTTCAGTCAGGTCACACGACAGGCCGGTCATGCTCTGGCACTCCTTTTTATCCTTGTACTGCTGCTCATCATCGCTGTAATGAGTGCAGTACAGTTATGGTTAACCCTTTAAAACCTGAGGTCCAAATCGTACAAAATGGTCATTTTGGAAACCTTGGAAGCTATCTGCAATAAAATCTCTTTAATCCTCTATTTAATTCAAAAATTTAATCATGCTAGACTTTATCAGGGTTTGACTTTGCAGACGTAAAATTCACACATTGTGCGATGATTTGATAAATGTTAAGCGCATGCAGCTGCATCAAATATTCAACATTGAATTTTTTTTTCAGCAAGCCTAAAACTTTTTTTCATTTCTGCTATGTGCCCTCTACATTTATTTTTTCACCAGTAATACATTTACTG